>CAXHWN010002427.1:0-63000 GCA_964020975.1 Hermodice carunculata | reverse complement strand
GACACTAACAGCAGGAAGTAAAAGGGGGCATGGGTTTCTTTCTTTTCATTTACAGATATAAATAAAGAGCCAACAGCACAATGGTGATTACAGCTTTTTAAAGCCAAATGTGTCACAAGGAAGAAAAAACAACTGACCAAAGCCGCCCAAAATTCATACGTCCTTTAATTCCTGGTGATACAAAGCAAGAAGTTTTGCTTAAACATATTGAGCTGATGAAAAGATAATGTAGATTTGGAGTGAAGCTGTTGAAAAATTTAAAGTGGCATAAAATTCTTTTGGAAGCAGTGGAAATCTCTCTCTCTCTCTCTCTCTCTCTCTCTCTCTCTCTCTCTCTCTCTCTCTCTCTGAGAATTGATATTAGTATAATTGGGCCATTGACTTGTGCAAATCAAAAGGAACAGTCCCCTTTGGTCGTGGGTTCAAGTACCAACGGGGATATGTATGTTGCATCGTTCAAAGCAAAGTCACATGACAAGAGCCCATCTGCTTTAAGTAAGAGGGGTATTGTATTATCAGGTGCGTCCAGCAGTTCACGGTAAGTCTTCTCCAAAGATCTCCAATTAATGTAGCATTTTGTAATGGCCTACGTGGTGCCTGTGACCTTTGGAGGCATTGGGCTCTCAAGAAGTACTACTTCAACTTGTTGCAGGATAAAGTCACGTCATATACATGAAGTTATCCAGCAAAAGATATCACTGCAAAAAGCACAAGCCTGCAGGGAACAACCTGCTGGATGATCAAATTATATTGCTCGAAAAATTGCCCCGTAACCAACTTGGCCATGATACAAGGAACTTTATGGAGGCAATTAATGTCAACTTAACTAATCAATTGGGTATAAAACAATAATTTGGTAGCTCTGAACAGGCAGGGAAATTATACAACAAATCCCAATGGAACTATAGAATGAGCCATAACAGCCTCTTTAATTAGAGATTTCCAATTTTCATGGAGATATTACACAGAATAAATGTACATTATGCGGTCTTACTGGTACCAAAGTATATTCATACTTTAAATAATATGTGTTCTGTTAAATACCTAAATATTATCGTATCTTAGCTGCTGATCTTTGAAGAGTCAGTACCAACTATGCCATAATAACTTGTAAAGAGGCTTGGTACAGAAAAAGAAAGAGACTTGATATAGAGTCCGGTCCATGCCGCTGTTCCCTACAGTTGTTTGATTATATCGCCGGGTATATGTGGTCATAATTTCCATTTTACATTTCATGACATCCATATCTCTGCCCTTTTATTTGTCTAGTTTACACGTCTATCACCTCATTTATGCATCAATGGATCTATTGTTGTCCCGGGCACGCTGTGTTGCTGTTTTATAAGATATAGTGGTGTCATTTCCCTGTTGTTAATGATTATCGTAAGACATCAGATCTGAAGTTTTAATTAATAGAATGATAAACCAAAGACGAAACATCAAGTGTTTACCGAATGACCCTCACATTAAGTTGCGTGTATAACATTGAACAACACTGAGGTACGCTTTGATAAGACAAGGGCTACATATTTCCCTCCCACTGAGTTATGGTGTGATGCACCAAACAAAACACTAAATCTTCCCAATAAGGAGCAGCATGAATCCCTGTAGACAAAGCTTCTTCCGCCCACTCAAATGTACCCTTTGTGCCGAATCTGCGTCAGTGTAGGTTATTAACTTGGTCGTATTCTGAACATGAAAAGGACAGTCAATTCTAGAAACTGTGCGCCATATTCTGAATCTAGTCTGTTCATGCAAGTATACTTTTTGAGATGTCTAGAATTTGCAACTCTGCATCAAGAACGTGGGAGGACAAAAAGTTTGAAAAGGAACCCACACTGATGATTAAAGTAAGCTTACATCATGAACATAAGGAAATACGCGATAAGGAATATGAAATACAAGGGGAAAATAAAAGACACTTGTTATGCAATACAAAATGTGTTCGACCTTTTGATGAGGATTTTAGCAAGGTGATATACGAATATGCTGAGCAGAGAAACTTGAAACGCGTCCCCTGTATGTCCTGCACGTGACATACAGGTGCAGAACACGTGACATACAGGTGCAGAAAAAAATTCATTGCACCTAAACTGATTCACACCCCCCCCAAAATGAAATCTTTAATTTACACAAAAGTAATGGCCGATTTATATCACTTCTCGTGTAGGACGTTCACAGTAATTCGAGGTGATGTGCAATGTCAGAGCAGCTTACAAGATACAAAAACAAAGTGTATTTTATAGTTGCCTTTATATTTGGTGGGGGCCAGCATGTTCTTCAATGGTTGTCATGTTGGGGAGAAAGGATGTGACATACTGTTCCAAGGCACAGGCATGTGGACAATAACGTTCTTTAGTGTGACACAATATAATTTTAAGATAATTAAACTGGGCAATAAAATAGGTCTTGACTTAGAAAAGTCTATATCTTAAACAAACACATATCTTGGCATTATTTCAATTTTGTTATGTACTGTGCACACCTTAAAACTCTGGATTTTGACCTTTGCTTGCTTGATGTCAGATGGGTCTTGATCATGGATGATTTCTGTTTGCAGGGATTTTCATTGCAGTATGTCTAGCATTGTTGAAAATGATGTCCACTTCTATTTTACATGACAGTCATTTTTATGCACCAACATGACACCTTAACATCATTGGACATTTAATGAATGGTGAATTGATCAGTGTATATTCAAATCTTGCTGTAATATATAGTGATGTTCATGTTAATGGACTTGTCCACATTTGGACGATTTTAGACTTGGATTGATTTTCGACAATGCCGTTGACATATAATGGTCTCTTACTACTGTTGGATTGGTTTATAACGCAAATCCAGAACGAATGTCTCATTGCAACACACCTGTAAACGCAAAAACCCTGTATCACAGAATGTCCATAAGGCACAAGCACTCAACGTTAACGAAGTGGGCTCAGCAATGGCTCTCATAAACTGCACTTACTGACTAATTGCTACATTTTTTCACAGGTAATAGAAATTAAACCATTGGGCTGGTCAGTGGATGGTTGTGTGACTGCATAAAATTTTTTTCAGTCAATAGGCAATAGGATATGCTTCCACCAAGGTTGTTGATACACTATTGGTGGCACTTTCTCATACTATGGATCAATTTCTGATCAGCTTATGGGATACATATTTCCAAAAAATAGTGCCTTGAGTCTTTACAATCTGACAAGGGGGCCATCTTATGGAACACGTTTTTTGACATTCAGTAAGGGTGCTTAATGAAATAAAAGTCGGGGGGGGGGGGAGCAAGCTGGTCAATTCATAACCTCAACACATTTCATGGTCTAAAAATCACCAACTTCAGCAGCAACATGTTGCCTTTCAGGTTGCTACTTCAGGATAAGATTCTCGCCTACAGCACCCACAAAGGGCACAACACCAGGCAGTAGAATGCATGAAATGACGTCTAGCAGCCATGGTACTGTTCATAAAGACAAAGTTTGTTTTCCCATTTGCTGAGATGCCGCCAGAGGCCATGATGCTGCGGCTTTCATAGGAATCTGGGAGCTGTATATAGTACATAGCATATCTGTCCCTTGATCTTTTCCAAGGCCAGAATTCTGCCTTCGTTCCCTTTCAAGGAGAAACGATGTTCATCGGTGAGCAGCATGTGGCTCCATCCTGCCTGTGTTGTATGGATGCGCTTCCCCACACGTTGTGCCCAGTTGTTATAATATACCTCTTTGCCATAGAAATTGACTTCAAAACGACAGGCTGTCACCCTTCAGCAATGTATTCAGCATATCCTGAGAGGGGCCCTATGTGGGCACATTTGAATCAAGAGTCTTCAATAATAAGATATATCCCCTTGCAGTCTGTCTCGGTCAACTAGGCACTTCTTATATAGGCTCAACTACAAGGAGTCGACCACACCATCAATACTGAGGGGGTGCTAGATTCATTACAGTATTTAAAGTTTCATGAGGATTTTTGAAGGCCATGGTCGCATGAACACACACTGGAACACTGCTATCCATAAAATTTAGGTGCCAGATTTATGACAAGGGAGTTAGTTTTATATCATATAATTTGTATTAATTTTTCATGTGTCTTCTACATGTGCTCTTTTGTTGTTTTTTATATTGCTCTGTTTTAGATATTTGCACGATTCAATTTCTGACTTTTATTGCTAAGTAAAAAACCACTGGTACCTCGGCAAATTCCCCCCCACTCCCGGCTCCGAGAGCTAGGTTCATAGGCCAAGGCAGGTAAGTGATAGTAGGAAGACACCCTGGTCTGTGGTTGTGCCTTCTGCCATTCATGGGTCTTTTGCTCCGGCTGTGTCAGCTCCTACAGAGATGCAAGTGATACCTTCAGTTTCCCCACCACAAATGCTGGCTTTGCCTACTGCACCTTTGGTGGCTCTGTCCTAAAGTGACAAGCTGGTGATTTTGTTGGCTCCTACATTCAAGCCAAGAACCCTTCCTCCTGCCTTTGAGAGGCAAGCAGAACTCCAACTCCACCAGGAACAAGGTTTGCAATTAGATACTCTGTCTTCTGCTGTTCCCATCACTACAGCTGAGAACAAGCAAACTCTGTTGGCAGAGCAGCTTGGTGCTTCTGCCTTGATTTTAGTGAGTACCAAGTCTATGGACCTTGACACCAAGGTAGAAGATGAGCTTCTGTTTTGGGATATGTCTGTGAACAGATCCCGACTGAGGTCAAAGATTCAACTGGCATGCCATTCATGCTATGAATGGCTGAGTAAGTCAGTGACTGTAGGGCCCATGGAACAGTCTTGGGCACGTTATGGACACAGAACCTGCTCTATTGATGGGTTTTGGACATGTTAAAGCTCTTATTCAGAGCCTGGTTCGTGGCCAAACTGTGGTCACGCAATAGGAGGAGAGGTGACAGGCTGTTCTGCTGTCCTGACGTGGTTTGTCTCTGGAGGACATGTAGCAATTTACACCTATACCTTTTTTTCTTTCTTGGCTGAGTTTAATGACCAGCTCACAGGCAAGACTTGTAGCACACAGGTTCCTATAGAGCCATCAACATCTGGTTACTAGAGGCAAGGGCTGCTCCTCCCTTAGCCAGACATCCAGGGGAGATGGTATTCTGCACCTGATCAGATCTTCCATTGTGTTTACTGCCTGTGGACTGGAAAGAGATTGATTCTGGGTAGTTGAAGTCCATCACAGCATCTGCCGAGGCCTTCAGATGATTGGACGAAGATGCCAGAGGATCTGTCTTTGTGCTGTCCTACTCTGATGTCTCGTTGGCTGCTATGAGGTGTCTGCTGGATGATGTCAATAGCTCTGTGCACATCACGGATTCTGTGCAAAATCGGTTACCAGGAAACACACATTCTGACTTTGTTGTCACGGCCTGTTGATCACCAGGAGTAGATCATTTGCACCCTGGAGGTGAACCTTTGTTTGTTGTGAAGAGATGCCTACTTCCAGTGTCAGAAGTTGCCTGAACTGTTGTGCAGAACCCAAATGGGGCTGCCCTTCGCAGTATCTCTAAGGGGAGGAGAGATGGCAGAGGTCATTCCGCAGGCACAGGACCTTCAAGACAGCTCGGCTGATAAGACCCACACCATGGCTTTGACTGACTCTCTTCTGTCACCTTCCTCCTTGGCCCTGCAACCCCAAAGCATTGTAAGTTTTCTCAGACTGTGCCTACCAAACCCTCAGCTTGTGCTCAAACTATTTGCCAAAAATTGGAATGAGACTATTGTGAGGTTTTTCTCCACCATCACATGCATCTGTAGATATCAATTACTACAATTGCTTTATCCATATTGCTTTCATACAACCACACCCACACCCACACCCACACCCCATGCAGACAGACACACAGATGCCTTTGTCCACCATCAAGAAAAAGATCCTGTAAAACATCAATTTCACTTCAATAAGAAACCTATATAACTTTCTTGTGAAGTGAAATGAAAAATCCGAAAAAAATTGTACTTTGTTAGGCAACAGCACTTACTGGTATGGCATTGTGATCGATGATATGGAGAAAACGGTATGGGTGGCCCATTTAGGATAACGTTGGGATCATGAGTTGTTGGATTTTCATCTTTTCGTGAGGTTGTGCCACGCGAAGCCTTTCCCAATGGGCCACCCATATTGGACTTTCTTTCTCCTATGTCTAAAAAGGGCAAATACCCACCATATCGAAGTTGTGTCAGACAACTAAGTTAGAAAACGACGCAATTTTGAAAGTGCGAGGAGTATTTTATTAAATGCAGCAGGGCCCCTTATTGCTTTGCCTACTTGAAAACAATTAGTGACCAACCAAATGAAAGATTATAATTAAAATCTTATACCTCATACCGATGCAGGTGGACCCATTCAGGATAAACCTTGGACACAAGGACACAAGGAGCAAAAATACTGCATGGCTATTGGCAACAACAATTTACGCTAGCGTGAGAGATCATTTATTGGTTTGTTTAAGCACAATACACAGACAACAGCCAAAAAATGAATTTCCCCCTCTGGTTGACGGCCAGGCGAAGCTAACTTAACATTAACGCTCTGATTTGATGGTATTCTTAGCTGTTGCAATTATTTTGTGAGAAATAGGGGACCACCCCAACAAAGGAACGTGTGTGCAGGAGTATACACGTCCCACCAGTTACTCACAGGAAAAAAAGCCTAACCAGGTAACAGCATTATTATATCTTTGAACATTTCATATTCAATCGTGTTTCTTCATAAAAGAAACATGCATGATAATCTTTTTCTAATGCGCAAACATTGCTTGGCAAAAGGCACTCCTGAAATGGCCATAACTTGTACTGTGCACTCTCACAAGCAAAACCTTGCACTCCTTTCGGCTATGTACATTTTTGGCCTGTGCGTCTACACATTGTTATTCAATGAACCATTTGCTAGAATTTGCAACTGGTTCTCGTGTCAAGATTTTGATTCTATTTTTATTCACACTGCCTTATTGGTCATTACTTTAAACTAGCTGCAAGTGACTATCAAATCAATGCCAACTATTCAGGTTTGTTCCCAAATACATTCTTGATATACCACATAATAAACTGACTTGCGAAAAAGTCATGGGATATGCCAATGTTTTATGTCTTAGCCTCTGAATGCCATTCCCCCCTAATGACATTACTTACTGCGACAGAAACGATTGAATTATTAGTATGCAGGTTGACGACCACAATAAGCACTGTCGTGGTCAACAACTCCTTTTCGACCTTACTGCCTGTCATTATTTTATCACACAATTCCGGCGTGTCGCGTGTTGACATGCTTATTGTTCTTGTTTACTTATCGGTAAATTGCTTCTAAGATTACCAATTTAATGATTGGTTTGTATAATTATTACTGTCAAGTGCAAATTTGTTTTACAAATATAATGACTTCACCGACGCCTCCCTGCTCAAAACACTTAACTTTGCACCAAATTTACTATCCGATTCAGTCAAACTGACCATCTATGAAAAGCTTGCTGCTGGCAGCACATCTTGTCATTCGTAAAGTGCAGGATAAGAGTTGAAGGTCAAGGTCATAAGGCCGTTTACAAAAACAAAATTAGTTCACATTTTGAATGTTATGCTTGCAGAATCTCAGAAACAGTCAAGCCCGATAAGATGACCTCGGTCCACATAGTATAAATTACATTGACATTTTGCGTCCCTAGTTTCATCAGTGACATTGACCTACCAATCAGGACACCATCAACGAATAGAAGTGTTTTTGAGCCTTATAGATTGCTGGACTTCGACCTCACAGAAAATTAACTCAAACTTGCTTCGATGTTCATGGTCATATGTCTGTTTGAAAATATAACAAGTTTTTAGTTCCCTTACACGAAATAACACGCTCAAAATTTAGAGACGCCTGGGCCCTGCCAGGCAGCCATCATTCCAGCAGACTAGTACATGTTAAGTGAGTTTTTTTTTATCCGACAGTCATTTTTTTCTTTGACGTATATTTTTGACGGGGCGTGACATTTTTATTTTTCATTATTTGGAAAGCCATCAAAGTGACCTGCCAATGACGTTTGGAGAAATTTCAGCGAAAGCATGTTTGTATCTGTAACTCAAAAAAGGCATGACATTAGACAAATTTCATGTGTTAGCCTCAAACGTTATCAGTATATGTGGATAATGTTGAATTTGTTGCATAGCGCACCGTAGTGCCCAACTATGCATATGTACATATGACCTGTAAAAGTCACTGCATGGTCAAAGTCAATTGGCCATCTAGAGATATACACTTTGGCAGGATAGAATCAATTTGCATCCGAGTTTAATCATGTCGGATTCAAAATGTATGAATTGTAAGAATGCACCCTTTTGTAGTTTACATTTGGCCTCCAAAGGTTAAAAGTTGAGGTCATTTGGCCATCTGAAGGTCTTTATCTACCTACAAGGAGATCAGTTTTCGCTTTATCTTGCTTATGCAGCGCTACATTGAACCAGTAGAGATATTTACATAGTTAAAGTCCCAAAGGTGGGAACACCAAAGTGGAAGTGGGAGTTGGGATGAGTATTTTCGGTGATCGCTTGTGATCGGATATATTTAGCTTAAAAGTCTTTTTTTACAGCACCCAGGATACTGAACTTTGATGTGAAGGCACTTCGACAAACTTGTACTCAATTGGATAAGTGAGTTCATACACATCGTATTTTGTGCATGAAAATACCGTCAAGTTGGTGAATTGCCATGGGCATATTGTGTCTTATATGGGCTCTTGAAATGTACCAAAATACAGGATTTTAAATCCATATCTTATGAAATGTTTCGGAGTACCAAAGCACAGGAATTTTCATCTACATGTTATGAAATGTTTCGGACACAGGCAGTAATTTGCGCATCCAGCTGTCCTTTGCACCATTGGCTCTAGCCTCCTCATCAAACTGGAAACCTTTTAATACTCCACTGTTGACGCTTGCCTCCTCATGTACAAAGTAGCACAGTTTATACGTCTTAACCATTTGTGTTTTAAGAATTAACATATCGTTATCAAAGAAAACGTGCACTTGTGTTGGTCTCTAGTAATTGTGTACAAATGGTTTGGCTGCAAAGACTTTTGGAGTTTCATGAATTTAGGAACAAAACGTTGAAAGGAATTTTGGTAAAACTGCTAGGCTAATTGCTTCGAAATTGCACCTTGAACAGTTCAAGCTGTCCCCAGGAATTTCCAATTTGTATTTCCTGACTTGTTTGTCACAATTTCCTGTCACAATTTACAACTTTTGACTGTTTTGGCTCTCTCACATGACCATTATAGCATCCCTTTACCGCCACTTATTCCACTCATATAGCAATACAACTGGATTCATCCATTCAATTTTGGCTTTCTCATATTTGCAAGTATTGTTCTGAGGCATACTCATTGAAAGTTAACTAAGCAGATTTGCTTTGCTTTTTCATGGTGCCCTCATTTGACATTTTCTGACCTCACTGAGAAAGGTAATCGAATTTTAATTTTCCGATGCACCCAATCAAAGTGTTTATGATTGTACTCACAGTTTTGAGCCAAACAATATATTGTATGATCAGTCACGTCACTTGTGGAAACAGATCTGGTGAGGCTTTGATTATAAACGCTAATCTAAACATGCCCATGAATGGCTTTCTCTATCATCCACTGAACAGAACGACCTACTGAAATCAGCCCTGATAGATGGAGACTTCTCGATATTTAGCTTCCCATGAACGAAAACATGATACCATAATCTGTTTGGCATCATGATATTTGTATTGCATCGTTCTGACAGTGGCAAACCCTCAATTTAGCCAATTTGAAGGTTTCGGATGGGAATTTACACCATAGAGAAATGAGCATGCTGAGAATGTAATATAAAGAAAGTTTCGTGTGATGTCTTTTTTACGGTAAATCATTATAGTCATTATAATTAAGCTTTTCCACTGTTAATAGGAAGAATTAAATATCGGTTACCACACAAAAAAAGCAACAACATATTATGAAATATTATGTAGAATCATCTCAAGCAACTCTTGAGATGAAACCTAGATGAAAGGTTTTGGAATAGGATCATCTGAAATGTTCCAGGCATTTGAATGTAGATTGGGTACAAGAACTGTGCAAACTGTAAAAACTGATGTTTACATAAAGAATTAAACAGGAGACGGAAGACGAAAAGGTCATAGAAATATTATGAAAAATTACAAAACGAAACAACTCAAATGAACATTAAGAAAAAAACAACATGGGAATTTTTGGAATAAGGTCATCTGAAGTGTTCTGACATTTGAACAGAGATACAGTTTCTCAATCATTCTAACGTAACAAAACAATAAAACTGAAGGAAGGAATTGGACATTACACAGCAGACAATGAGATCGCAAATATATATTGTAAACAACATACACATCAACATCTCTCGTTGTATAAATCTCAGAAATTACCTACATGGAAAATTAAGCGATAAGGTCACGTGCAGTGTTACTGTCATTTGAACAGAGACGCAGTGTAATTAGAACATAAAATTAATGCTTACAGAAAATAAGGAAAGGTTCGGTTGTGGATCATGTGGTCATTAAAATACTGTGCCAAAAGATAATAAACTGAAACACTGCAAATCACCACGTTGAGAAAAACACTCATGCAAATAGCACTGTTACAAGTGCCGGATCACCGGGACACCAGTGTAGCAATCAGTTGCTCATGTACCTGACACCTAAACGATTTGTACAGTACCACCGCTCACAACACAAAATAAAAATTTTAAAAGAAGAGTTTTGTGTTGCATGTGTGAACTTGCTAGAACATCGTTGTCTCACTCAATACTCACGTCACGGAGATCTTGTTGGTAGCGTCGTGACTAACAACGAACATAAATATAATTGGATGGGCATATGTGCATATACAAATCATGTGTGTTAAGCTTTTGATCATGGATGGAAGTTGTTTGTGTGGGTTTCTTAATATTCATTATCTTTTCAATTCAATTTCTTTTAAGCTGTCCCTTGTTTTCAAGTGACTTGTCTGGTACTCTGTCCGTCCATCGTTCCTCCGCCAACTGTATCACATTTTGACTTCTCCATAAGCACCCTCCATATTCTTTTCACACTCCGTGATGATGTACCTGATTGAGTACATGCCAACTTTGTTCAAATAGTCTAGCTAAATCAATCGTGTTTTATTTATTTGTTTATTTATTTATTTATTTATTTATTTATTTATTTATTTATTTATTTATTTATTTATTTATTTTATTTATTTATTTTATTTTATATTATTATTTTTTTTGCGGGGGGTGTCTCAAAAATCTTCTCTGAAAGCGTTTGAGCACTTGATTCAAAATTGGATAGAGATCATTCTTCGAAATTGCATATGGCTACTTCTTGGAACCTTTAGGCCTTATCATTCATAAGAACTGGCACTGTGATTATTCTTCTTTTTTTTTGTAACGACTTTTTGTGGTTTTTTTTTGCTATTATATCTCCAAGACAGACACTCAGGTTGCACTAAAACGTGACAGGAACGAATATTTTATATGCACAAGACGATGATGCTCTAAATTCCCGATTTGTAGCGATTTTGCAATTTGGGTACTTGTCCGGTAATGTATATATTCGTAATGAATAGTCGTTTTCAGTGGGAGTTGTAATGAACTTCCTTTCCGAAATAATCAGGCAGACTCACTTCAAACTTGTTGGAGATGCACCTTGTGCGGTTTTGTACTGCGTTTATTGATATAGTTACGCTTCAACGATTGGATCTGTGTGATCGATTTTTTCTCGTTGTTTACGAAACAATATTCAATACTTTCTTCGAAACCGCTTGGCCAATGCTTCTTTTTTTTCTGGTTTTGTGTATAAGTCCCCCGTAGGCAATTAAAACCTGTCTATAGGGAATTAAAAACTCTATATAGAAATTTAAAAATGTGTGCAGAATGAAAAGGCGCTCTTTCTTAGAATTGTGCATAAACCCACGGCGGAAATTAAAGCACTGAAAAAAAAATGAGCACAGAATTAAAATCTCTGTGCACGGAAATTTAAAACTTTGCGCGTATTTATGAATATTTGTAAGTTTCGCTGGGAGTGCACTTTATTACAAAAATTTTTGTGGAGTAACGCAGTACGTACTTATTAATATTTTTATTAGCTACCAACGTTAGCCTTATAATACTTTTCTGAACAAAAAATGTGTCCTCTGGTGAAGTTGCTTAGACCCTGTGGCAGTGTCATGTGTCTTACGCTACTTGCAGTCGTTGAAACTCACCTGTTCACATCAATGCAACATTCATCTTGCAAATCGGCTTTGGAATATCTACATTCGTCGAATAGCCGTTGGCACGTGCAGTGAGTATTTTGGACTTTCAAAATGTCCCAAAGTTGTACTTGGCGGGAAAACCTGCAAAAACAACACATAAGCCTATACAGATCAGGAGACTTTGTTTAGTTTGAACAAGACAAGTTGGTAAACAAATCTGAATGTTTGACAACATGGGCTGCTATGCCCGGTGTTCCTGACCAGGACAGATGTGTAATGTTGGTCACTTTTAACAAGACTTTGACGCCCAAGTGTAGGTTATAAGGCAAGGTGGGACGTTAAAACATTTTAATGTCAGCAAAGGGCGGAGGCCGCAGCTGACATTAAAATGTTTTGACGTCTCACTTTGCCTTATAACCAGCTTAAAACGCAACTCTGATTGGTCAGTTTGAATAGGTGTTAAAGATCGCACCGCCCATGCACGCATCTAGATGTAAACAAGTGATCCACGTGCATGTCTTAATTCCCTGCTCCAAATATTGGCCACTCTAATTTTAACCACAGCCCCCACGCGTACGAGTTTTGTCATTCGACTGAAAGAAACACTTGTCATGTCGGACGTTTCTCATTTGGGTGAGGGAAATATATTTCCCCTGGATTCAGGTATTCCAGAAGACCTGCAAGACCTGTTAACTCAGGAATTATTATTTCACGTTGAGTCAGTAGAAAGAAAAGGGACTTAACAAAGCCGTCCATGATGCAACCCACGTGTACAGCAACCCGCATTGAAAAGCCGGACCGGGTGAGTGAAACAGCATCCTCTACGATACAGCCAATGAGTAAAAAAGGTCGTTTTGAAAAGAGAGTGAGTTAATCAATTGGAGACGAAAAATTCCGACATTCTCATATACTTATATTAACAATTTGTTCCCGGAACCAAAATGTTTATCATTTTTATTAGAAACCAGGCTGTGTATACGTGCATGGTTATACATTTCCTTTAATAAAACTGCTCGTGACATTATTATTATTATAGTGCTTTATTTTATTTTATTTTATTTTATCTATTTTTAATGGCCATTTGTGTGTATATGAATTTACGCTTCAAATCATGATACTTTCCTTGTCATATGGCTGGTAGGAATTAGCCAATCATTAGGCTCAAAAAGTGTTGATTATATCCCATAACCATTGATTATGAAAAAGAATGTATTATGAAACTTGATTATGCTTCTTTTTGGGGCTGACCTTCACTCTCAATAATCGCAAAAAGGGCCCGCAAAAAGAGTGAATTAAGTAAAACCTATAACTCACTCTTTCCGAATTAACCCTTTCAATGTCTAACAATAAAATTTGAAATGATTTACCTGAATTTCCATGATAAAAACTTTCCATTCAAGTACCAGCACGCATTATACCATCAGCCACAAAACTTCTCCGGGTCAGTAGTCTTGATGCAGTAGCATATCATGAACGCAAAGCAAACTTTGATTGTGAAATTGTAAAAACACTACAAATAAAAACCAACATACCTCCCAGTACTGCCGGTGCCGTCATTTCTTTGGAAAAATAATTACTGAGTTGCAATATTATCAAGTTCAATTAGAGGCACGTCATCTTCCATTTTGTGGTAGCTAGCAGATACAAGAACTACCTGAACGCCTGAGCGAAATCACGAATGAAGTGACTCAGAAGTGAAATGACACTGTCACACGTGTGTGTAAGAATTGGATTACGTAACTGACAGATAATACGCTTTCAATCATGAAATCACTGATCCGACCTAAACACAAATGCCCATTCCTACCAGCCAATGACAAATGTGTTATAACATGAAAGGAGACGATTATGGCTGTAACAACTGTCTCGTGGCTTCGCCACTCGACAGTAATAAGCCATAATCGTCTCCTTTCATGTTATAACTCTCACTTTACCAATGCCCAGGTGACCCGAAGTCTACAGGTACAGGCTGAACTGACCTTCCCTGTTCACATTGTCCTTCATAGCCTACATTTCACCGGTCTTTTTCGGGATATTTATGCATTCGCTTCAGTGGTTTTCCATTGTCTAGCTAGAGGCGTTACTTTTGACAGCCAATGAATATGCAGTTAAAACTGACTGCATCTCCAACTTTAAAACATTTTCATGCCACCCAAAACAATAGAAAAGAGGGCCTTGTGCGTTGTAATAATTATTGCATTGTGTGACCTCAGGGCGAAGCCAAACATCATTCCACTTGTTCTGATTGAAAAAAAAGCCCCGTTTGCCTCAACCCGATACCCCCGAACGAAGTCCTGGACGTGGAACGAAATCATGGTGGCTTGATCTTTTCATTCTGGTCTATCACTCACGCGCAAGCATACTTCCCATGGCATGAGTGGGAGCAGGTTGGGGAAGGGGGGGGGGGGAGGCGCATTTTCAGGGGGCTGTGATTGTTTCTATTATGATAACAACGTAGTTATTTTGTAATTGTTATCGTTATCTTGGACCCTAAATGTCCGTTCCTGTGAACGCGCACGTTTCATCAACAGGAACACAGGTTCTATAGTTGACAGCGCATGTCGGACTGCGCGTTCTGCCGATACAGGAATATCAACATCAAAATAGACATAAAAAACGGCATTCTCTACCTACTTCGGGCAGCGTTACGACAAATCACCAAGTTACTGGCACACCAAAAGCAGTGATTTAGGCCTATAGTAAAAGACAGCTAGTGTCAAATTTACTTGGGCATTCTGCGAAAAGGAACTGCTGACCAAAAACAAATACCTGGACAACCCTGTAGCCAAATGGCAATAACACATGAAGGGTGACCGTGATGCCAGCCAACAGTCGGTTAAATGGAAAAAAAAAAAAAAAAAAAAAAAAAAGACCATAGGAAGCCAAAGGTACCAAAAAGGCGTACTGGCAAAAGTATCAGCTGTGCACATTCGTGGCTTCATTGACACTGCAATGCAGCAGTTCTTATCCACCAGAAGACATTGTTATACTGTTAGACACAATGAACTGTGCTAAGTTATCAATTGATATCCCCATACATGTGTTCAGTAATTTTTCTACATGTCTAAAGAAGAGAGGGTGAAGCGCAGAGAGCACCATTCTGCGGGCAAGCCTCAGCCGTTTTTTACGCATAGTATCCAGGTAGTCAACACAGAATTACCTGAAATGAAGTACGTGTGCAGGATGACTTACATAAAAAATTTTGGATTAAAACAAATTGCGTATTGGCTGTGTTTACATATTATCAGTTAACACGGCACCCTATATTTATTTTCAAGAGGAGTCGCAAGATACGCACTAGTGGCAGGCGTTATCAGGTGTGGGGATTTCCATGTACACACTTTTAATGTTGACCACTATTAGTATATAGGGTAGGAAATTCTTGATGAAACTTGTATACAGGTTACGCATGTCTGAAGCCAAGGGGGGAGAGGGCGATCAACGACAAAATTTTATACTGTTTTACTAGAAAAGGAATTTGGCCGCTGAAATGCACCAGGAGGTGCTATTTCCCATTTTATTTTGCAATAAAATATTCTACCGTGGAATGAGGGCCAGCACGTCCATATGATGATGATGATGATGATGATGATGATGATGATGATGATGATGATAATGATAAAAACGATAAAATAACAATTATAATAATATATTAGATCTTCCATATTAACTCGTTACACCTTGAACGGCGTCCAAGGCGAAGACCAGTAATGGAAATACTCAAAATGCATTGTTATATATACAGTCGGGTACATGCATTTAAACTATAGTTTATGCACGTGAACTGATGCATGAGGATATGTTGAATCTGTGAAAGTCACGGCGGAAGCCCCACACTTGTCCACTAAATCAGCTAAAATGTAAGATGGTTGCTATCAACATTCAAGAGAATTGTAATAATTACTGCAACAGCCTTACCCTTACAGTAATAAGACCGTTTTCCTATGATTGGCTATTAGTTTGTATAGTAATATATTGATATCAGGACGGGCTGCAGATACAAATGAAGATGCCAAATACTCCTTTTGATTGTACAGGGCCCCCAAGGGAGGGTTGTGATCACGATTCACAGAAAATTTAAACTTACTTTCACGGCTAAATCCAAATCATAAAAATTAAAAGTACGTGAATAAATACTTACAATCACAAATCATGTTCAAAGTAATATGATTTCACAGTGAGTGCACGAGAAATAAATATAGAATAACTAATCACGCAAACACTTATAAGAAAACCACGAATCAGGCTAAAATTCTCTCCGATTTCACAGTTCACAAAAAATAAATATAGATGATGACGTATCACGCAAATACCCCTTGGGGCCCCTCATCGTATTTACGGTAATACAACCGGTACCAAACTACACGTCTGAAGACAAGGTTATTGGGGTTATGAGGTCCCTGCTTCTATGCTGTAAGACACGGGAATTTTAAACAATTGTTTCAACTTTCAAATTCGTCCCTGTAACCGCATGTAATGGAAACCATACATGACAGGGTTGGTCCCGAGTGAAGAAAACCATGTTTTTTCCATGTCAGACTGAACAGACTGAACCCATTTCGCTAAGAATGGATAGTTTACAATTTGTAGATCTGACAAATGCTAGGATGGAAATTTTGGCAACCGAATCAAAGAACAGAGTTTGATGAGGGGGGGCTCATGATAGACGAATATCTTTCAGCACTCTGTGTAAGTGGCCAGGTGCATGGCATGCCTCGTTGTACAGCGGTTCATAGTCACATAACTTAACAGCATTTAGACGTCTAAGTAACACAGCCACAGATGCTATAGATTTTAAGGCATTTCAGTAATGGTTAAATTAACTTCCCATTTGCCTATGAAAATTCAGATTCCCTGGTGTGTATCCGAAATGATGTTATAGCTGACAAAAGTGTCAATAATGACTGTGCTTTTGCTCTGGGAGTCAAAGCAGCTGAAGCTGTGTCTGACAAAACATATGGTGACATAAAGTCGAAATGCAATGAGTTAACAGTGCCAATGATGACAAAGTGAGATCATGTGGTGTTGAGGTGAATGTGTCCATCACATTGTTATGAGAGTTACATGTGCGATAAAGGAAAGCTCTGAGATGAAGGCATTGATTTGTCATGAATTTGCCCTACAGCTACAATCTTTATTTGATACAGGTTTAACGAGGAAATAAAGAATATTGCAGCGGCCATCCTTAAACCCAAGGTAGGTGTACACAGTCAACTTCCTGAATAATACTTCGGTTTGAACTTGACGGAAGCCATCTACTTCATACTTTGTCATGGCTTTGTTGTTGCATCTGTGTGACCAGCAAGTGTTGACCCACTATTGTACACATCTACTATGGTAGTTGGCAGGTGTAGCAGTATCATGTTGACAAAAGCAGCCAAGCAACAGCAAAGAACCCAGCAGAAAACAGCGTCTGTTCTATTTGATTTTGTAATGAAAGCCAGCATAGCCAAGAGGTCTTTCCCAGCCGATGCCAAAAACAAAGCTCGATTAAAAGACAGATTGACGAAATTTGACAGCTCGAGTGTGAGAGTGAAGCTATGTCTCGCAGATGCTGACTGCCTGATTGTGTCAGTAGCCAGAAACACTGCTAACACGCACGATGTACCTGTAGTTGTAGTAAGCACTGATACATACATTTTGATGAAGCTGGTTGTACAGGCCAGCCCACCTGTTGATCTGCTTATGCTAGTTGGGTGGAATTCTTTGCAAATGTACAGCACTGGTGAAATGTAGACAGCCTTCCATTGCATGAAGCACGACTTACTGTTTTTATATTCTACTATTGGCTGTGATACTGGGTCTTCTTAATGCAATCGGGGGAAGAAAAAAAAACTTTCACTTTGCTGAATAGTAGTGGCAACTGGGATTTTTTTAAAGAACTAGTTCTGCCAGGCAAACATTACACAAGATGAAATTACACATGTTGAGGAGCAATATTTTTAACACTTGACGGACGTCCTTGACAAACAGCTAGCGTTCCATAATGCATAACCGATTGGTCCGGAAATCCTCCAAATCCCCCAGTTTCAAGTTGGAATCCCCTCCATCCACATCTGCAGCAGCCAAATAGCAGAGTTACTAACATAGCACACCGTTCAGCAATGGCAATGAAATGAGCTTCCACCAACAGACTGGGGGGTAGCAATACAACCTCGTGGCAGGGCAATCCAAATGAGCCATGTGCAGAAAGTTCAGAGTTGTGTTACAGTGTATAAAGTAGCCATGCCCTACCGAGACGATAGCTGTTTGGATTTCCGACAGTCACATTTTATCTGCTGTAGCTTTTGAAGCTCTATGAGGTGCACCAACTGTCTTTGGCATTAGCTTTAGGTCTTGGCTGGTTGTAGGATTTGCGCAGGAGACAGGCATATCTGTTTAAACACCAATTCTGGGTATAGGTACAGATACAAGACATTTTCCTGTATACATTGGTATAAAATTGAGCCGGATATAATATTAGCAACACACTCTAAGGTTATATGAAATAACGTTGTTCAATATGCTTGTAGGTACATTGCTGGATATCCATAAATTTGGAAAAAATTACTGGTGTTGGTGAGTTCCAGTATGTATACCTGGTAGGCACACCAACTGGTGCCAAATGACTTAATGTTTCTTTGGGGTCTGAATATTGACTCACTTGGTTAGTATGTTCCAACAGTGAATATTAGACTGACCAATAAGTAAGTGAATTATCTAAGTTGGAGTTTTGCATCGAACCGTATGTATTTGCACCGGCAAGTAGAGCTTTTACGTAAGCTCCAGCAAGATTTAGACCGAACTCAAACATTTTTAGAATTAGAAACGGATCGCCAGACGTAACTGGCCACCCCGTTTGATGAAAGGAACTACTTTAATTGCACCATTGACTGTATGGATGATGAAAGGGATTGTCGCCTAAAAACATGAATGTGTGCAAAGCGAATTTAATTCAATATAGCTGGAACACGTCTGGCCTTGGCATTCGCTGAGCTGTTTAAAGATGTTCACTGACTCGCATTCTCACCTAAGAACCTTTGGCATCCTCAGTAAATCTTGAAAATGATGCGTTACATGCAGGAGGTCTAGTTGAGTGCGTTTAATGTAGCTCATTTTTATTCATGAAGGTGTTATAAAATATTTGTAACAAAATATCAAGTGGTGAGTTATTTTCTGTTTGTGGTGGCGTGCGAACAAGGCACCATCTATCTACTCATCATAAACTTTGAAATCAAACATTAGGGAAACCATTATGACCATTATTCTTCATATATGTTCCCAAGAAAAGAGTGTGGAACGACCCTTAACTGCGGACCTATATGTTTAGTACATAAAAGCTCTGCGATTATAATGAGATTGTAAGAAGACAACATTAGATGTAAGTGCTATCTTCAACTTTTTACAGGCAGGAGGTGGGAGGAGTTGCGTGAGGGGGCATGAACGCTGATAAAGGATAATGCTATCTCAAGAAAAATAGCTAGTACCACTTGACTTGGGTCAGCATTGTGTACTCAAGCGTCTGCGTCACTTCACTCAGACGCCCGCGGTCCATCTCAACTGTCCTTCTGTTTGCCTAGCGTTTGCATTAATCAACAACGTGATTAAACGCATTGGAAACTGAGACAGGGAAAACAGTCGTCAAGCTGTACTGCAGAATCGGATTTGTTTGCAGGATCTGAGGCCGCTGGGAATTTTACCTTGCCCATCGTTTTTGTATTAGAATAATACAGACTGGATTTGGTTTGTGTGGCAAAAGTGTTGTATCTCACTGCCGAAATTCCGAACGTCCGTAAGCTATCAGCCGGACCTCAAAGTTCTCGACGGAATTGCCAGGAGGCACATCGTATTCCTCCTTGAACCTCTGCTCCTCCCTACTAATGCCAATACTATACAATTTAGTCGTCGCGTATTCACCATCCTTTTTCAACATTGCTTGAACATGCAGTAAACGAAGCTTATAACGGCAATTATAAAACTCTTACATAAACTCAGTGTGATGCGGCTTAATAGTAACCAGTGAGACACATTGTCCATTTGTCAAACATTGCTGAATGGTACTGAATATGATAATTAATGGAGGTTCCTTTGTTCCCCAATCGCTGTCTGCTGAAAAAACATTTGCTTAACTGTTTTGTTGCCCCATTTTGGACTGCGTCAACAGCTTTCCTCGGCGCGCTTTGGGGGCAATGCGCCCAAAGCGCGCAGAGGAAAGCTGTAGACCAGGCCTTTATATTCTGTGTAACTACAGCCATGCTGGTGCTTTAACAAAAGGTCTTTTTAGACGGAAAATGAATCTGGCACGCATTTTGTTTAAAGTAGTTCCACTTCAGTCGCAGTTAGCACTGAAAGCGTTTTTAGTAATCGTTGCCGGTGTCTTCTTGTACGGTCTTGCGGATGGACAGAAACATGGAAATCATCTCAATATTAATAACCCCAGTCGAATCAGACTGTTATCGCAATGCCCGGGAACCCTCTGAAAGACAGGACGATTTTGCTTCTTCTGCTAATTACTATTTATACTGTATGTATGTATGCATGTATGTATGTATGTATGTATGTATGTATGTATGTGTGTGTGTGTGTATGTATGTATGTATGTATGTGTGTATGTATGTATGTATGAATGAATGAATGCGTGTATGTGTGTGTTACGTAATTATGCATTCTGTACTTGGGCCTGTGCTACGTTGAAAATGACCATAAATCGGACTTCGTCGCCAGGCAGACCATACTGAGGTGTTGATTTTCGAGGTGATGTTGGGTTCTTGTAGACTAAAGGCTGGCTCACATTGTTCAAGATTGTACAAAAAGCCTTGTACTCTAATGCGCCTGTGGAAAAAATTACCCATGTGTGTGCTTAACGACCCCTTGCCTCAGCTCATTACAGCGCATTCTCGCGAAAACATTGTGCCAATTGCTGTTTTTAATCGAACAATTTTTTATTCAGATTCAAAATTGCACACAGACAGTTTAGCACAGGTCCATAAACCAGGACCACGTGCTTCCTGGACCGTTGAAATCCGTGGGGATCATATCCACAACGTGTGGATATGAAAAAGTGATTATGAGATATCTTTAATTCGTCATTATGCGTTAGTGACAGCTGGTGTACTTCGAAAAAAAAAAACAAAAAAAAAAAAAAAACAAAAAAAAAAAAAACAAAAAAACAGAAAAAAACAAAACAAAACAAAACAAAACAAAAAAAAAAAACAAAAAAAAAAAAAAAACAAAACAAAAACAAAAAAACCAAAAAAAAACCCAGCACAGTAGTGTGATGGAATTATTTTAAAAATTGGTGCACGCACAAATATGGACAATACAAAAGGAAGTTTGAGAATACATTCAAAACAAAAAAATGGATTGGCGTGGTCAATTGTGGAAAACGTCCCGGCTGGTTTTAATGGTCCAGAAAGCACACCGTCCTGGTTTACATATCTGTGCAAAACTGTCTGTGATACAACGTTTTCCCGAGAATGCGCTATTCAGAGCTGGGGCATGGGGTCGTTGAGTAAACGCACGGGGCAAAAATCTATTTTTCACAAACGCGTATTTAATTACAAGGCTCTTCTAAGGCTCTTAAATGTGAGATACAGTCTGTTTGGTCTCCAATTGGCACCCGCTCGGAGGACTCTTTGCAGCACATTTTGTATCATAGCAAGGCACTGGTAGCATCATACGGTTTCTTTTGCCCATACCCCGCAGTGAAAAAAAAAAAAATACACTTCCGATCATTAGTCTTTACTTCATTAAACTAGTTGAAAATGTTGATCAGTGCGGTAGAGAAAAATAGTAAAGAATGACCAGGTCACTTGCATTTTGCCATAGTGGACTATGTCCTTTCAACAACAACACAGCTCAATGGACGGAACCCACCAGAGAACAAAAAGGACCATCTCCGCATGCTAAAGTTATCAACATACAATCAATGCCTTGAAGTTTGTTTGTTTTTTGTTTTTCGATTCAAACGTGTCACTTCTTGCATCTTCTACAACCATGAACAGTGCAAGTTGATTTTATCTTTGGAATTCAATGCGAAAGAAAAATGGGCATTGGGGAAATCAGAATACCAGTAGATATATGCAGCATCACTTTTGGTTATTTTTATCAAAATGATTTTACGATTAAACGTTGGTTAACACATTAAGTAGGGTTATTCTCCAGTTATCAAACAAGATGATATTGCATGACCGTTTATATATATGCGCTGTATTCCCATACATTTTCATTTAAATAACCCCATCGCTATACTCATCAGCCCTGCCCCGATCTATAATTAAGGGACATACACAAGTGTCCAGAAGCCCATCTTGCTACATTAATCAGGCTCGACCGTCTTGTCCACATGGTCTACACAGTTGCTTCAATGCCTCTTGTAACCTCTGACAGGACAGTTTTGACCATAGGGTGTACATCTTTTAATTTATAGGTATAGAGGTTTTCTGCCCTACCTGTTTGTTAACGATTGATTATATCAATTCGGAAGAGTTGAGGTCGCAATGGTAAGGTGGAAGTCTCAGAAATTCATGAGCACTGGCATTGATAAGTTCATCTTTCAAGTATATTGGGGAGGGGGGGGGACAGTTTTCCCTTTCACCTTTTGATTTGATGCCCTTGGTGTGTTGCACAGGGTGAGTCCCACAGAGTCGATTTTTACGAACAATACGCATCAGCACACTTTTTGATATTTTAAGTGCATGTAATGTTCTTTTTGTGCAATCGCCTTAGGCCTACGTATAGAATGGTCTGCCTCTGTTACCCTCCTCCATGAAGTACCAGTAGGTTGTTTGAGTACCATAGGTTGTACATCTTAATACAGTCCTTTTTTCCCATGGTGATACTTACCCGTGCAGACCAAGGACCACACACCTGTGCACAACACCTTCTCCATGTACCCTCCCCCCCCCCTTGATCATAATGTAATTTAGATGCCACTTCAATGACAATTTGCCCTCACTTGCCCAAGTAAAGACTGCAATCCCATTACCTCATTAATATTGAAATGAGACCTCTTCTCTTTTATTCCCGTCTCATGATAATTGAAGCAGTTTTTATGAAGAACATTTTATGTTGCGAGGACGGATCGCAGTTTGCTTTTTTTGCAAATGCATGGTATGAGTAAAAAGAAATCTCATGAAGTTAACATTGTTTCATTATCATACATAATATGCCGGATAACAACCTAATTTGGGGTGCCAGTTGGAGACCAAACGGACTGCAGGGTGGTTTTCCACTGGATCCGATTAGAACTGTTGTCGTGATCGTTGTGCTTCGCTGTTCGTGTTCGCCCGCGCATTCAACGCATTTGGTCGGATTCACAGGGAGACTGTAAAATTGTGTTCGGCCTTCACTCTGGCCCCTATGGATAAATGACAAGGGACACAACTATGGCGACCCTGGCTTTCCGAATCTGTTCTCGTCTGTTGAAAGGTGCCTAATAAAGTCCGAATATCCCATGTAATGTGGCATACCATACGTCTCTGTGTTCCTTGTTACTTATTCTCTTAGATACTCCTAACTTTCAGCTTCCTACCTCCTGTTTTACACACGTAACTGCATTCCGAAAACCAAAAATACGATTTGCTTCAACCTCCTCTTAGCCGGGCACTTCCGATTACAGTAATGTACTGGGGGAAAATGTGAAACCCGCTGCAACGAGAGACACGCAGTCTTACCGAGAATATCAGCCACGTGACGGTGACAGCGAAGGTTCCCTTCAAAATTTCCAGTTGATTCTGTATTTCGTTGCATTGGGTTTCACATTTCCCCCCAATACATGACATTTTTCCATAGGGGCCAGAGTGAAGGCCGAACACAATTTTACAGTCTCCCTGTGGTCGGATTGTATTGGATCCAGTAGGAAAATCACCCTTAGGCGTTCCATAATCCAAGTCGCTCCTATGCCACTTCAACAACAGCAATAAACTGTCTGTGTTCCAGCTTCCTATCCGGGGCAACTGTTTTGAATGGTGATGTCACCATAAACATGCCAGACGTATGTTTTAGTCAAAAGGCTGGCTACAATCGTTAGCTACCAAGGAACAGTCATCACACGGATAAGCTTTGACTTTACAACAGATTGCACAATGTTGTTTTCGCAATGCAACGGCGACTTCAACTTGTTCTTACTTGTGTTGTCTGTGTAACCTTAGTATTTTGGCAGTTGCCAATGAAGATCCTACAGTAAACACAGGTCTGCATTCTGCACTTCAACAAATACTTGCTTTCATTAATTAAAGTTGATCTTATTTGAGCACTGTTGTGAAAAGGGTGTTTTTATCATTTTACAAGTGTTAAATAAAAATTTAACAAATGCGCCGTCAGTCCTATTCACCAAATGGACCTTCGGCCGATGTTCATAACCACCGCCTGCGGCTGGTAATACCGCGGAAATCATATTTCTAAAAATCGTACTTTCTCCATTGTTGCAGGAAACCAAAAAATACTTCAAAATAGTGTGGGTTTTTTAAAATTCGAGTCAGTAATATATTTTATATCTCAATATCTTATTTGTACTTTATGTTTATTGTCATTTGAAATAAAATGTGTGCAAAATCATGAAATTCGACTTTTTTTGTCTTTTGGTAAGAAGTAGTATTAAGGTGATTGATACCAGATCATATGAGCATTGGGTAGTGGGAGGGTAAAATTACCCAAATTCGAATTTTAATGGATTTTGGAAAGGTTTTTGGAGATATAAGGTCCTTATATATCTACACTTGGTACATGAGTAAGAGACCTGTTATATCACCATTTAAACAGCAGTTACATGTATGTTGAGTGAAGTCATCTGGACGTTGGATATGTCACAGACATATTGCACCATGCAGAGTGATCATACGTCGGTGGGATTGCCCAGGAAAATATTCTGTTCACATCAGAGTAAATGTATGTATATCTGACAGCTTCTGGAGAGGCTTTTTATCGGCAATATAATACACAAATTCAATTATGGTAACAAATCAAAGCGAATGAGAATAATAAAATGATGTAGAGTATTGACAGGCCTGTATAAATATTTGCCTGTGGTGAGTGCATGGCTTGCGTATAGAGTAATATGATCCTCCCACATATATAGTGCTTTGCTATCGGCACATGGCGTAAAGGCAAGTATATAACACAATCCAGCTTTAAAGAAGACCCTCTTGCAAATTATTTTTCAAAATGCAAGTGGAGAGTTGTTTCCGTTCTTCACATTAGGCGGCCTTTTTGCGGCATTGCACACGGCGATGCAAACTTGGCAAGGATGGCTCCGGGCACATAAAGGACATCCTTGGTACCCGACGCTGTCGCTGTGCGGGCCACAGCCGTATTGACCTTCTCAACGGCTTGATGTCAACAGCGGCTCAAAATGCTGAGCTAAACATTGAGTAGGTAATGTGCCACGTGGTCATCAGGATAAGAGATTCGCTAGCTATACGACAATCCTGTCCTGCCATCTCGTGTAAGCCCTTCCGGAAGAGGATTAGGAAAAATAATATTGTTGACATACAGAGCCCCATATTTTTGTGAAGGAAACCCATCTCCTCCTGAAGACATAAGCAAACTTGCCGCCAGGCAACAGCAGGCCAGCGTTATGGAGGCTGAAAGTTGATGGAAATGTGACAAACGTCAGGACACTTCATTTGTGCATTATGCCAGTGTTTACATGAAAAGACTCAAACTTCAGTTTTGATTTAGTTCCAAATCTGGTATACTTTTGATCACATGCACAGGTCCAGGTCACTGACAACTCGCAATCATTTGATATGATCCTGGGATCATTCATTTATATACGTAACGCTTGTCTCCGACCATACTTATAGTACCTATCCGCAACCGCTTGTTAATAACTTTCCCTATGAACTACAACTCGTTTGCTACTGGCCATTTACGAGAATGGGAAACAACATGACGAGAGTTCGTAGGAAATTTGGCTCGGATACCATTTTACACTTACTGTAAAATATAGGTGTGGGGGAATAAAATTTAGCATTGGGTGGCATTTGTTTTTTTTTTGTTTTTTGTTTTTTTTTGTTCGTTTTTTGTGTTTTTTTGTTTTTGTTTTTTTGTTTTTTTTTTTGTTTCGTTTTGCTTTTGTTTTGTTTTTTGCACTTGGATCGAGCAGCCTCCTTAAACTCCTCAAATCCAACAACTCACACGAAAAATATTGTCCGTATCCGCTGCGCAACGCTAGACTTTCCAAAATCAATGTTATTTTTGGATCGAAACGCAATGCTTTTGTTTACACTTCTGATCACTAGGTGGCAATTTTTAAGAACCTGACATTTCACTGATCTAAAAATTCGAGAGCAAATCAATGAAAAATTACGGTTTTCTTTTCTCTCTCGTTACCACCAGTAAGGTCTTCTTCCTACGGTTTGCAAGGAAGACCATTCGATAAGCATGTGCCTATTCAAACTATTCAGAAGCTTCAGCAGCAGTCCAAATAGAGAGACAGAGCTATTGATTCAGTCCTAGGATAATAAAGGCCATGGCGTCAAAAATATGCCAAGAAATCGCATGGAGAGTACAATTGAAGGTCGGTTTCTTAAGCAGTATACGAATTAAACGTGCACCACAGGTTGAATTTAATATATCTGAATATTACAACATAGTAGCCGACGACAGAGAGTTTTTTTTCTTCGTTTTTTTTTTTTTTTTTTTTTTTATTTTTTATTATTTATTTATTATTATTTTTTTGGCCTTTGTTTTTCTTAGATTTTTGTCAATCCTTCATGACATTGACTGTTTTGAAAGGGATGGTATTCCAAGTGGTTATTCCACCCCTGCGTTTGGTTCTGGAATGTGTTGCATGACAAATAAGCTACCAAAATAGCAACTTCTGGACTGACAGGCCACGTGAGAGCAATCCTTCTGCACTTTATCAAGAAATGCTACTCCATCAGCACCTTGTGTTATCTGCAGTATGTCCCATTGAAACGTGGATCTTGACCTCACGGTGCAACATGTTATAAGTCCAACTGCTTACATAAAACAGGCACGTTGTAACGTGCCTGCTACAAACCCATGACAGAAAGAAGGGTCTCCCTAGAATAGCAAGGTGCATTTTTCGACATAAATCCCAGTTGAACGAATTTGTACAATTGAAATATTACAACACCTGTACGGTAGTTTTGAACACGTGTGTGAATTGTGCTCTGTACGGGATCATATTGTTGTACTTTTTCAGCATATAGCTCTCACATGTCCTATCAGACAGTGCACCTACAAGGCCACCAATGCAGCATCTGTGTACTACAGGAATCTGGCTCCGCTAACTTTATCCAAAAAAAAAGTTACAGCCTGCTGGAAATACAGTGTTTTTACATTTTACGGACTATTTTTTTTTTTATTGTTGATGCCACCCTTCTACAGCGGACGTAAGCAGGACAGAACTCACGGTGCGTCAGATACATATCAAATAAAAGATATAGAGCCTGTCAAAACACGAGTTCTAGAACATGTAAGTGACTCTATCAATTTGCTTCAAACCTACAACGCAGAGTGATTGTTCAACTGGCATTGGTTTAAACATGTTTTTATTATTCAAGCGGGAAGAAGGGCAAGCCATATATTAATCCCTCTTGAGAAAATAGACAATATTACAGGACAAGACGAAGCAAGATACGTTCAGTGTAGTGTACGCAGCTTTTTACTATTCTTACACACACACACACACACACACACACACACACACACACACACACACACATATATATATATATATATACATATATTTATGTGTGTGTGTGTGTGTGTATGTATTTGTGTGGCTAGGCATAACTAAACGAGGACAGCGGACGCTACACCGAAGTACAATACTGAAGGAATAGAACATAACAAAGGCAAGACAGATAGTGGCGCACTCATGAAACAAACCAGCTGGGCCGGTTATTTCCATCAGCCACTTATGATTAGAACCGGTCATGACCTGGACTTATATAGTGACATCAAATTGAAACCTTTTAGTGTCATCAATATGGTCTTCAAAAGCGGAAAAAATCAACTTATCGTTTTCAAGGCCACGAGCAGCAGAACCGACAAGTAGAATTTGAAGTGTGAAGGGAGCAAAGTTTACTGTAACTGCATGTAGTTTACTGCGGCGAATTAATTATCGAAGACGAGGACAAGAGAAAAAGAAATGCAAAGCATCTTCAAGACCAGTACCGCAGAAAAAAATCAGGTGAATCTTAAACACCGGTTTGTTACAAATGTTAGTTAAGTTTGCTGCGGCCCTTACATCGTTGAGCATGTGACCCAGTAGATCTTCTTTTTCATGTTCTAATGAAATAAAGGACAGCGTCTTTAACAGGGCATAAAGGAGGAGTCTATATTGTGCTTTTAAATTTAGACAGGAAAGGTGCATTCCGAGTATCTAAGGGAAGAAGGTTCCATAGGCGTGTGGCAGAAGGCTAAAAGGACTTACCAAACAAATCTGTACGAGCTCTAAAGTGTATTAAATCGAGCCTTTTGCGAATGTTATTGCAGATGGAATGTGCGGTCGCCATTTTGAATAAATTTGCGCCATCTTGGTAAATTGCATTGAAAGTAATATCAGGCAACTGCATTGCCAGCCGGAATTGCCACACATGGCCGCCTTAATCCAGTCCAGGCCAAAGTGGCGTAACCTGCAAACACATTACCCCGCAAGAGGGCGGACACGAAGCTATCGCTGGTCAGTCGGTGGTTGGTCTAGTCAGGTCCGCAGAGAACGCAAGCCTTACACACCACGCTTTAGTTAAAAACTGTTTATAAATTTTGTCCATTAATGCCCCCAACGTTGTTACCATACAAATAACCATGATCCCATAAAAACAAGCATAGTTTTGTTGATATAGATGACCCGCAGTAACGATACCACAACTCTTCATGACCCAGGTTTCTGATATTACTTTCTTATTTATTATTACATGATTTCCTTACCTCATTTAAAACTGAGGGAAGGAACAACAAGTGAGCTTGATCCTCCATGGTATTATTACATAGGTCCCATTTGGAATCAAACAAGCCCCATCTTCCTAGATTGTCTGTGATAGCGAGGCAACCCCTTGTGTGCCTTAATTTTTATTTGCGTTGCGTAAAAAGCGTTGCTCTTAAACATATATTCTTCCTAAAACGTAAATCTCATACTACTTAATTTCATCTTTTGACACCATTATGTTTAAACGTTCACCCTTCGGACGTTTTAGGCTAGCTTGTTTTCTGTTAGGTAAACCCCCAGGGGCTACAGGTAGCAAGAAGCGGCCTACGACAGTTACAAGCTTGCCTAATTGTACTTGAAATCTGGTTAATATTTTCATTGCATTCTTTTGACATAAATACAAAAGACTTCCATTCTTTTCTGACTTGCCCTATAATTCTACTGTTAACATCCAAAGATTATTAGAAAGTCTGGCTACAATAATCTACAGTTTTTAGACTTGTCTGTTTTGCTACTTAACTTTATCTTTTGGCATCTTTCTGTTTTAATATTCACTATCAGACATTTTAGGCTTACATGTTTTCTGTTAGGTAAACCCCCATGGGCTACAGGTAGCAAGAAGCGGCCTACGACAGTTGCATGTTTGCCTAATTGTACTTAAAATCCTGTTAAGAAAAATTGTTTTAATAGCATGTTTTTGGCATAAATGCGAATGACTTCCATTCTTTTCTGACATGCCTAAATGCACATTTACTCACTATTAAAAAATTACTCAAAATTGACAGTATTTTCTCAAGTGTCACAAACCTGACACATTAAGTTGACACATTGACTCAGGGTTGGCAGTTAAATTGAGCTTAATTGTTTGAGGAGTAGGTGTCATCATGGAGTTTGTTTTACATCTCTGGTACAGGATGTACATTGTTGCAGTCCTTGTTAGGATTTTCCTTGGTCTGTACAGGTGGTCTAGCTGCAACTGTTTACTTTACAATCACTGGGACTGAATATAATACCCCAGCTTGTTTCCACTTCAGTTAAACATTGGCGGATGGTTTAACTAGGAAAAGCTGTCCAGCTAGTAAGGGTACATTTTGGTTCAGGGGTAAGTCAAATTGTTCTTATCTGAACCTGTACTATGAAAATTTGGTAATTATGGTTTGTTTGACAGGTATTCTTCTTTGATATGAAGCTCTGCATTTACAAGCAAAACTTCACATATTTAGCTAATTCATCAATTGCCACGTTCATATTTATTCATTATTATGTGGGTTGTCTTTGCTGAATATTTAGCTTAGGCAAGGAGCCGCTACTCAGAGAGATGTGTACGGGTAAAAGGCTCCGAAACATGTCGAGTAGTTACCCGCTGAAGACCCTTTAGTTTATTTGGGCTGATACAGCCTATGTCAAAATTTTACAGAGGAACGTGTGCAATATAGACAATAGTAATTCCATATATATACAGGTTAGACAGGGACAGGTTAGCTTATGGAGAGTAAAGAGTTCGAACTGCCGAATAGGATATTGACTACTAGGAAGTGGTTCTGGGCAAAAAGACACAAATACAATAGTCAACCGACACCAATACAGTGAAGACTGCACCCAATCCTGGTTTTTACCCCAAACCCGGGTAAGAAATCAATCAGATTTTCTGGCAAACAGAAATTCTCATGATTGGGTAACATCTTCATCATTCTGTGTAACCATTTAACACGATGTTGATTGAAAATTAGATAGATCGGCAGAGAACCCAATTCGCCGAAAGAAGCTGATATTGTTGGGTATGACCTAATGCAGACTATTGCTCTGGCATAGAGTACTGGAATAATGTAAGGAGTGATAGACTATGTTTAGTGCAATTCAGCCACACAAAGCACCTATGAGGCAGAGACGACAAAATTTTCAAATATTGTTACCACAATTAACCTATTTATGTTGTCATGAGAAGACGGAGTGCTGCACAGAGAGCCTTGTCATTGTAATAGCTTGTCTTTCAAGTGTGACTTAATATGAGTCGAATCATGCCTTGTCATTGCAATAGCTTGTCTTTCAAGTGTGACCTAATGTGAGTCGAATCATGTGAAAAACAATACACAAATACTTGCATGTGGTGCATTCCGTTATATACAAATCACCTAATTTCCATTATTCTCACGATTTATACCTTTGCCAATGACCATTACTTTAGATTTAGCGTTGCTGAAAGCCACACTCCACTTTGATGCAAAAGCATCTAACACATTTATAATAAATTTTGGAAAGGGAGGCAGACATCATCAGCATACGGAAGGCAAGGAATTTTACCCTTACCAAACGGGATTCCAAAATCATGGCTATATAACATGTCTGCCAGATCAGACATTACCAGTGAAAATAATGTGGCCGATAGAAAACAAACCTGTTTCACTCCATTCATTGCCTCAATCCATGAGCTCTCATAGGGTTTAAATAGGCTATGCCTTTATCATCAGCTTTATTGTAAAGACAATTTTTATGAGGCGAAAAAAGTCTTTCCCTGCACTCCATTACCCCATAAATGGACAAACAGTCTGTCTCTATTGACTGTGTCAAAGGCCTTAGCAATGTGAAGTTAAGTTAGCCAAGTTTTAGCTTACGACGTTTCCTGAACGAACACAACCCCTTTAAGTCAAAGTATCGGGCTTTTAAGCGACGATCTTTCCGATATGAGCCCCTGGAGTTTGTCTAAAATTTCATCTTCTAAAATAGACATTAATTTGGTTTCGATAACAGAAGTACAAGGTTTATAGACGTTTGATGTTACAGTTATATAACCTTACATATTTAAACTCTCTCTATATCATTATACCTGGGACAAATGAAATGATGAGCTGAGTACTATTATAACCTGAGCCAGACGACTGAGGACGTCGCTTTTGTATCATCTAAACATGTCTTCATATGAACACTAATCATGATATTGCACTAGTCGTCCAATGTCCTGATAAAGGGATGCATGGGTCACTCTGGAGTTGCTGTGTTCTTGCTCAAAATCATGATGTATTCTGTCCAGACAATATCTATATAATCAAGAGAGCGTTCGGTAATTTTTGGCCTACAGTATGGGTGTTTGCGTATGTAAACGCTTGGCAAGTTTAACAGTCGACACCCACGTCTTCCCGCTGGTAAATACATATATATATATGGCATTTCACACCTCTGATAAACCAAGATATTGTGGGTCCATCTAATCTACCTTGAAGTTGTCAAATAATATAGATTTAATCCAAAAAGCAAGGTCGAAAAAAATGAAAGCAATCACCGATAATGGAAGCATTCTGAGTAGGTTTTAAAGTAAGACTTCACTTGGTGGAAAGAGAAACAATTAATCGATACGCTAGTTCATTTTGCCAATATCTGCTTTCAGCGCAGGTAATTTAAAACATTAGACAGGTAGACTGTACACTGATTAAAGGGATTTCCTTACACACTTCTATTTTCCAGATGTTACTGATCTGTCCCGATCTAATGTCTCAGAAGACGTCACTCTCATAAATTCTGGGTAACATACCAAATATATTTACCGATATGAAAAGCGGCCACGCTTGGACATGAATTGTGCGTTTAAAGAAATTATTACTCTCAATACTCGTTTAAACATATTTTTATGTGTGAGAGCAACTTCGGAGCAAGTCATGTATGTGTAATTGCTCTGGCTACAAAAGCGCAGATGCAATACAAGAGGTTGTACAAAAGTGATGTATATGAATACAAAATATGAGCTAAAACCAATAAGTGCAGACAAATAGATAGGAGAGATGGAGTGCACAAAGAAAAAAAAAAACAGATTGCAGAGTTTATTGACTGTGTCCAAAGGACAACTCCAGAATGTATGTGAAAAATGCAGACAAAATCCCCAGGCAGTAGAACGCAGTGGTGCTAACTCAAGGTAAACCACACATGGTGTGCAGCCTGGCACCCCAGAACCTTGAATTTTCCCAATGTTTGAATCAAAGGTTCACGGAAACTGCAACACTGTTGTTCGTGTATCAACAGTTCTCTTGGTTTTTAGTTTTTGATGCAGGTGGATACACTTTCAAAGTGTACTTTGCTGTATCCCTAACTGATAATACAGGCTAGGACGAACGGTCGGTCACATCTATCTTTTCAAGATATACATGTATATTCTTCTGACGATGTATGTAGATACGGATTTTGAGAAAAATTAACAAACTACTTTTTGCCCAAATAAGATAGTTAATCCAATGGAAGAAGACGTTGTTGCTCTCGGACACGCATTTTGAACTAAAGTTTGATGAAAATTGTCGGTGTATATTGTGAGATCCATTTGATCAAAAGTTAGGAATACATACATGGCATAGGCAAAGAAACAAACAGGACATCCAAATAGAAATATCTGAGTTCTCAAGCTTAATTGACTCTAAATTGTAACATTTTTAATGCGATGTTTCTTTAACATCCCCTGACATATCTGAAATACAGAATATAGTTTTAATTACCAAAAAAAAAAAAAAAAAAAAATTAAGGGAGATTAGTCAATACAAGTCATGCATAAAAACAAGATATGGAATGCATTTATTTGTACCCATTCTGTTTCTACTGATTACTCTTTTCGATATTGTAAAATGCAAACTACAGATTATGTGGAACCATCTTTGAACCGATATACAGTTATTCAGGAATTATAAATGCGAGAAGATAGTTTTAGAATAAAGCATCACATATTGTTTACCCTTATAGTTTCAATGATAGAACTCTGCGTTTGGGGGACATTATTACTTCAAATTTCGACAGCTTACAGGGAAAATATACACCTATTTCGTTCAGAAAAAACATTACTCATACTCACAAATATCAACCAAACAATGACAGCAAAGAAATTCAATAGCAACCAAAACATCTTCCGATACCAATGTACAGAGTACACAAGCAAAAACGTCTGAGAAGGAGATGCAGGCATGGCAGAAGAAAAATTCTTAAACATATAATATTCAGAAATACAAAACCCAAAGACCTAGATAAATATTGAAAATATTGTTTACCAAAAGTATTCGACACTGATACTTAGCAATTAAATCCTCATGTATTCAACAATAATTAAACAGTAAACGTTAGGTTTAGTTCAACCTTTAATTTGCAAAGCCATTTTCAAGAAATAATATATGCATACACTTCAAATGTTCGTAAACCTAGAGTAATAACTAAAACGGACAAGGCTAGACTTTTTGTAGCATTTCCTTAGCACACCAAAACATTAACTCGATTTTTCTGCAGCGTTTGTCTTCATTCAAAATGCGCCAGGTATCTGATTCCTGGCGACAAAAGGTACATGCTGTACATATCAACTCATCTGTCGTAGACGTCTTTGACTATTGCCCGAAAATCGACAGCTGCTTCTTATGACCAACCCTGTGCTAATTTGCTGCTAATAATATTATCATCTGTTCCCACTAATTAACGATTCTAACTTAATCAGCAAGACTTCTATCCTGATATGATACCATGTCCATATCAAATTAAGCATTGTTACAGGAGGAAAATTATCTTGAAAAATGAAGAGTCCAATTGCATATCGAAGGGAATGTTTTGCTCTCAAACGTCTTCAGAACTCGTGTTTGTCGTGAAAAGATCTCCTGTTACTGCTTATAAATATGGTTATTGTGTCAATTACTCTATTGTGCATTACAAAAAGTACCTCCAAGGTATTACTTTTGAAGACTTTGATAAAATAAAGGCCTGTAATTTTCAAACCAGTTATTCATTTTCCAAATTTCGAGACCCTCATCACAAATATATCTTTAGAAAGGATCTTAATATTATAAAAACTATATCACTATAATATATAATGCCAAAAGACCAAAATTGCATGAACATCTCTACCTTAAAGTTAATATTTCACATAGTGACATTTCTCAGGCTTTCGATCGATAATGTTCAACGTGAGCTAAAAATGAAAAACAAAATTAATTTACAAAAATTCAAGTACTGACTATCAAATATTAAAAGAATATGAAGAAAAAAACCTGTTTACTGCTAATTCCAAATAAAGGTCACTTTACTGATAGTATAAGAATACCTGATATGGCCCATACTCTAAAAGATCTCCAACAAACATTTATGAAACAAAATATTGATGAGGATGATAATAATTTTGCGCCTGTTTGCAAAGATTTTTTAAACCTAAGTGTACCTAACTTCATATATGTAAAAGGTAACGATGATTATGTGATTTTAACTTCCAAATGACGGACAAACCCTTGTCAATTCCTGTTGTTATTCCTAGAATGAATAAAAATCAAGACTTATTGCACTCGCACTAAAACGTACCACTAAACACCCGTCAATTGACGTTACGTTATGTTAAACTGCGATCAGAGAACATTGTCGTCATACCGTAATGCAATATCAATCACACTGGGATAAATCATTTAAGGTAAAAGACGATTCCATAGAATATATCTTTGAAATTATGTATACAAATGGTGAAAGTGTTCGTTACTGTGTTGATTTTACAACGTATTATACACATTTGTTTATATATACATAAAAAAGAAGCACTTGACAACTTAATCATTAAACTGTTCAACCATAATGGACATTGACTTATTAAGATAATCGTTCGAAAAACAAATTTTTTTGTCTTTCTTGATTCAGCTTTGCACGTGTTTACATGTAATACTATATTTGTTGTTAAAATATGTCCCAAAATCGAAGAATTTAGTTTAAAGTACTCAACTACTTTATGCCTACTTTAAATAATATCTTACTTTATGTTTGACACGTTTTGCAAAAATTTACAAATTGTGACATTTGTATGTCTGGTCTCATTTAGAAAATTAGTGGTATACGCTGTTAACCAGCTATTAGGTTCATCGTTGCAGCGGCGGGCGCCGTTGACATTTATTTGGCTGTTGAATCCGTGAATTTTCAGACTTCTTGTTTTGAACTTGATAATAGTGATTAATTGAGGTATGTGTTTTCACATTGCAAATAACTGGACTAGGAGAAAGGCACAAGGTCCAGATCAATGTCGGTGAAGTAATTGTATCACTTATTCGCCGTAGGCTAAAGACAGGAACTTGTCAGAAAAGATCGATCTAGCCAATAAGGGCCTTGGGCGCTTATGCGCGGAAGCGTGTGTGTGGGGTTGGGTACATGTAATTTTGTAAGTCAGAATTTCTGATTCAAAATGTAATACGGCGAGGTCAGTTTGGCACATAATAATGGGGTCTACTGGAATTTCCAGGGAACAAACACTTGCACATAATCTGGACATACGGATGGCTTCTGCGTTAAAGAGGGTATAGTAACACGACACGGTAACAACGAGCATGTTCATACGAATGTTACAAGACAACATGCCCGCAGTGGTAGTAATACAAAGGCTCACACGCACAATGGGCGCAAATGGCATCAACAAAATGAGGAAAGAACAAAGTGATTGATATGAGTAACAGGCAAACAGGTTCACATGGCAACTGCCAACATACGCCATTTCTTTACTTCACAAATCAGAACTCTCTGAGATGCCTTTTGCTTGTACTGCTGGGTTCGGGGACACAAAAAAGTATGGGTTGTGGCTAAAGAGGCCATAATGGAAGATAGTGTAGAGATACATTAGAGTTTGCCAATTATCTTATTGCGCGCAGGATCAGTTGTCAAGCAAAAAAAGCAAACATCATCGTAGGGGTAGTACACGTGGGTAGGTGATGCGCGAAATGACAGCTGAAAAAAAAAGGAAACGGGTGGTGGAATTTTGGTACAATTCAGTATAATGATAATATCCTAAAGTATTTTAACAAATACTCAAAATTGACAGTATTTCCTCATATGTCACAAAACACCTGACACATTCCGTTGATACATCGACTCAGGGCTGGCAGTGAAATACAGCTTAATTGTTTGAAGGGTAGGTGTCATCATGGTGTTTGTTTTACATTTCTGCTGCAGGATGTCCATTGTTGCAGTCCTTGTGAGGATTTCCCTTGGTTTGTAGAGGTGGTCTAGCTGCAATTGCATATTTTACAATCATTAGGACTGAATGTGATGCCCCGCTTGTTTTCACTTCGGTTATACACTGGGGGGGGGGGGGGAAGGCTACTAGGATAAGCTGTCCAGCTAGAAAGGGTACATATTGGTTCAGGGGTGAGTCAAATTGTTCTTATCTAAACCTATACTATGCAAATTTAGTAATTATGGTTTGTTAAGCAGGTATCCTTCTTTCATAATGAAGCTCTGGATTTATAAGCAAAACTTCACGCACATGTATTAAGCTAATGCATCATTTGCCACGTTCATATTTATTCATTATAATGTGGGTTGTCTTTGCTGAATATTTAACTTAGACAAGGAGCCGTTACTCAAAGAGACATGTAAGGGTAATAGGCTCCGAAACATGTTGAGTAGTTACCCGCTGAAGACCCTTTAATTTATTCGGGCTGATACAGCCTATGTCAAAATTTTACAGAGGAACATGTGCAATATGGACAATAGTACTTCCATATGTATATAGGTTAGACAGGGACAGGTTAGCTCATGGAGAGTAAAGATTCGGACTGCGGAATAGGGTAATGACTACTAGGAAGTGGTTCTGGGAAAAAAGACACAAATACAATACAAGACAAAAATGAAATCATTAATAGCGTGTTTGACTCACAGGAGGATGACATCAAGAGACTTTGGATATCCTTAAGTTTTCCAGGTAATAAAAATACTTCTTTATATGTCTTGCCTGGTTTCTCAATGATGGTGTTGAATAATGTTAAGCTAAATTGTAGCCAATTAATATATTGGAAGCGCAATAAAAGCTCTTGGTCTTGAATGCATTAAAATGGATTACTTTAAAGTCAAAATAAACCCCACTCCACACACTTTCTCATATCAAACTGATAAGGGATGACAACATTTTGATCCAAACATTATGCAGGTCAGATCAGTGGAACAAAGTTGTTGCATTTGAAGTGGTATATCCCAGAATGCACAAGCAATGGCATAACAACCTCTCACGGCTGGTTTGAAAATGTTGACAAACAAAACCTCTGTGAACTGTATTTAAAATAATAAGATAGCATGATTGTAACGGTAAACGCCAAAGTCCACCTATAAGGGCAAAACAATTTCGTACATTATAAAAGCATTGGTTAATTACAATATTGATCATTCGCTTTTGAAGATGACATATCAATACAGTTGCATTATGGGACTGATATTTGGCCAAGATGGTTTACTGCAACATTAAGCGAAAAGTGTAAGAATGATGTATTACATTTCATCATACCTGATGGTATACTAATATGATTTGGTTATTTTTACATCATATTGGTCATATATTTACTTGGTAACTTAGAAAATTAAGTTTCTTGTAACGTTTAATTCGGTTTCAATGAAAGTTGTACCAGTCCCTAGACCACCAAGAAAGTGTGGCCCTTTGTTCTCAATAGGAAATACACAGGGCAAAGAAATATGAGGAAGCCTGCAATTGACTGTGCATGGGTTGCAGATAACTTTTCAATAAAGCCTATACATGTAATGATAAACGAATTTCGCCTTTATAATTAATTGAATGATCACAATGCCCTCAGCATATGTGGTAAATCTGGGATAAGGATTAAAATAAACCTACCACCGCTACTAATTACAAAAATAGTATTGGTAAAGAGGGTGATTAGAATATGTTTGGAGGCTTTACTTCGTGGACTGTAACAAATCATTAACCTGAAAGAAGTGTGGGTGGGTTTAAATGACATTTTGGTACCAGTTTGTGTAGAGAGGGTTTAGCAAGGAGAAAAACAGTTAAAAGAAAACCAGATAAGATGTGGACCAAGAAATCAGAGACCGAATTCAAAGCAGAAGGACCGCATATCAGTTCTTTAGGTGCTGGACAAACAGGCATTATCAAAGTATCCCTGAATTGCTGCAATGATTATGGCAACATTATTCAAAATGTAGGCACAATATCCAAGGAAAACTGACGCAAAAGAGAGTGAAACAGATTTTGTTTTAACAAGTCCCAAAATCACGCAATACTTCTGAATATTAATAATGCAAATAAAGAATTTCTAAGCACATTGGGAAATACTAAGCCGACTGAAAGAAAAATCTTTTAAAAAATTGGTGATTCAGCTGACCATTTTCTTGTAATTGGTGATCCGAAGAAAATTGACACTATTTTGGGTGAATACTGGGGAAATTTACGAATAAGTACACTGAATCCATGAGCCAAGCTATCCTGAGGCGCATGAAGATGTCCATGGCCTATTGATGTTATGTGCTGAAACAAAGTTACTCATGGATTCAAATATCAATGATGGTGCAGTGCGCATAGCTATTCATACACCAAAATACGGCCAAGCGTGTGAAGTGGATGAAATTCCAAAGAAATTTTCAAACGATAGCGGTCTAGTACTAATTAATTAATAGTCATGTGAAATTTTGTAATGATTTTAAACCAATGGAGATGTTTCCTGACCAACAATATAAGGTTTACATGCAGCCCATTCACAAAAAAGGCAATAAGGACTGGCTTAACAACTACCGGGGTAGGGCAGTATCATCCAGTCTTCACAGAGTTTCAATGCTTTGCTTAAGAACAGTTCACGTTTTTTTCCTGAGGAGCAAACTGGCACGTACACGCTGCCTATCGAAAGGACAGAACTAAAGAAGAGATGTTTGTTTTGTTTGTTTTTGCACTCAACGGTCTATGTTCACGGAAAAGACAAAAATTTAAAAAGTGGCTTCCTTTTTCAGACATCTATAAGAATTTGACAAGGTCAGCAGATATTATTTTTAACACTTTGGAACAAAAGCATTCAAGGCAAAGTGTGACGACTTATTTGTGGTGTCTTTGAAAAAGTGGAAAACAATTTTTATTCGGACTATCTGAATGTAATTGTTTTTGGGTAATAAATGGAGTAAAGCAAGCCTAATAACGACACGCTGTTTTCGTTGGTAATGGGTAGCCTAGTGGATACGATTTACCGCAAAAATTAGGGTAAATCATACAGAAATTATCCTTACTGCATGCCGATGATGTGGTACCAATAGCTGATCATGAAGATCAGATGGTCAATATACCCACAGTTGCTAATGATTTTGCAATCAGTTGGCGAGTGGCAACAAATAGGGAGACATCTAAAACAATGGTAATCGGAGAGGGTACCGATTTCGATTAAAAATGGAAGCTAGAGAGAATACTGGGTGTCTTATTTTCTAAGTCTCTGTCAGATTCTTCCCATGTCTTAACATTTTTAAGCCTACAAATATGGCGCCTACGTTCCTCCTTGCCTGAAAAAAAACTGCCATAAGTGTAGGAGAATATAAATTATGTCCGTTTTGAAACTTATATATAGATAAATGTAATTGTGTTTGCACTCACACATGAAAGCACAGAGTGTTAACACAAAAGGGGCCAAGGAAACTTGCTATGTACAATACTCAAAAGCCAGAACAGTATTACAGATAAGATAGTCTCAAGCTACCGTAGATGCAGAAGATGAAGTGGGATGGTTACCAGGGATTATAATTCTGAATCAAGCAGGAGTGAAAAACCTTCTGAGATGAAGATTGATTAACTTACCAGAGACAAGTCTGTGCAAACATATGTTTGATGACCTGATAGAATATTATGATGAAAAATGGAATAAGTGTACCAGACCACGTCAGTCAGCTGAGAACTATGTTAGGCAATGCAGTGGATGTAAACACGAAAAGGAAGGGTGGCTCACTATGTGTTCATATTTCCTGCTTGGAAAAGCACAAGATTTAAATGTTTTTAAGTTTCTGGAATGCGAGTTTGGACAAATGAATATCATTCACAAATTATATCAATTCATGGCACTGTTTTCAGTAGGCAAGCTATGCATGTAGTGTGATGACGGGTACATATGTTAGACAGAGTTTTTAGTAGAACTGTGACATATGAGGAGGCAAGTAAGAGTTGAACGTCCAATGGAACTGTACAAACAATAATATTTAGGTATTTTAATTGTGAACGTAAGTTAAAAACCTGTCCTCGCACGGCGTAACGGACTGGGGTATCGGGGCGACCCATATAACCGTACCATTTGACCGTGGTCACATGGTGTAGATAGTTATTTAATTGTTTTTAAGAGGACCTGTTTTAGGAGATATAAGATTGTATATTGGATGCACCATGGGCACTGCCAAGCCTGAGATGCCCCTAAGGTAAAGGGGTAATGTTCTGCGATTAAAATTTGTTTTTGCTTTTATCATTGTCATCATCATCATCATTGGTGTCGGTTATGGTGCGTAGGGAGATTGGACTGTGCTTATATATTCAGAGCTATTTGGCAGAAAAGGCACTGTTGCTGCTGCTTGTGTGGTAACTGAAACCTGTGCAAAGACCGCACTTTTGCTATGGTAGATTACAATGACGTCTTCTTTCAAGTAAAGATCAATTATGTGTGCATGTATCATGCCTGAGTGCATGGCAGAGAGAAATAAAGCCATACTTGACAGCCTTGTGGTGTTTAGCTATTTCAAAAATGATGGCCCTTCCACGTTTTGGCGTTGGATTTTCACCAAGTTTTGTTCCGTGCCAATTACAACCTCGGGAATAAAAACTTCCAAACACCTATCACTAAGGCCCTAAAACACACATAGGCAAAGTTCTGACCTTTTTCTTCACATACGTACCATTATAACACAATGCACATCCTCGTGGATATCTTTGTCTAACTTTCAATCCATAATCATGCAGGGCCTATCATTATTATGTTGGCGCCCGTTTAGGCCTATTTTACACGTTTCAAAATAGATCGCCCCGGCGCCAAAAAGCAACGTCACGACACAAGGGTGGGATGTGTCGAGCCAAATAAAGCATTTTAGAATTTGTCTAGCATTATTTTTTCACTCCTTAATTATAATAAAAATGTATAAAATCATAGAATTACATGCAATACAAACAGTAATTTGCCTTTGTTTCTGGAACAAAATGATTGAAATCGATGGAAACCGCGTACCTCATGGTCTGTATATGTATTGTGAGCATGTGTGTGTATGTTTATTCATTTGTTTATTTTTTTTAACAACAGGCTTAAAAATTTTAATCTTGCGGCATCAAAGTCGTCAATTTTAGCTGCAACAGTTACGCACATTGTGTGCAAAGAAAGACATAGTAGTTGGCATATAGTCATACAAGCTAGTACGAGGCTGCTCCCAGGCCCGAGTTAGATGTCTTGAAATATGCACCTTTGAGTAAAAAACAAGACATTAGTTTCACTTTCCCTGTCCTTCCCTGTCAATAATGCATATATACTCCTCATGTGCATTACAGGTCCCCAGTCTGAATGTTAGCGGCGCTTGTGCGAGGAAAAAATAGAAAGGTATCACACCACCTGTCTAGCACTCAAATGCATTATGCTGTCGGAAAAAATCTGCACAAGTATGGAACCAGTGTGATCGATTTGTAAGATTTACTTGAGCATAGGCGATGTCATATTAAGTCCTACCCTGACCATCACAACTGTTACAGTACTGACAGACAACAGGTGAGTAGATGCTGAGCACTGTAAGCTTACATCAGCCTAGTGACAGACTAATAGATGCTGATATTGGATGGTAGTGTATTAGCCACCTTATAAAAGGCGCACCTCCATCTGTCCAGGTTTTTAAACTCAAACCGAAGAATCAATTGTCAGCTGAACTTACTTTTCAGAAGTTGAAACTCTAAAAACACATCTGATGTTTAGTTTTTTCACATGTTTAAACGTTATCAATCACTTTTATGTTGAAACATATTTCAATGGATACTAGAGGCTATATAGATAATATTAATAATAATAATAATAATAATAATAATAATAATAATAATGATGATGATGATGATGATAATAATAATAATAACAATAATAATAATAATAATTATTATTATCATTATTATTTAATTGAAACAAGCTAGCATCAAACTTTTTACCATGGCAATAGGCTATATGGATGTATTCCCAATACCCACGGATAACAGGCTTGTAATAAAATTCGACGAATACAGTGACCAGTAACCACTCTTAAAATTAGAGGACTTATGCCAAGCTGCGCTTGTGATGGGCCAGATACTGAAGCTAGGTGCGACAAATTCAGAACACAGTAGCTGCTAACAAACTGACAACATCGAATCATGTAGGTATACAATCTGCAATTGCAACCTTGAGCAGTCTGGTGTCAATGTCTTCATTTTCAAGCATTACTTCGGGTTTTCTTACTCCCGAATTGTTGAGTGTAAGTGCAAATGATATTACCAAATATAATCAGCCTGATGGAGTGTTATTTAATTGCCGTAAAAAAGAAACTTAGTCGTATGTTTCTATAGGTGAGGCATGTATTTTGGCATATAGCAATATATGTTTACCCAAGGTACAAAATTACTGTATTATACCATGATTTAACAGTCTGATTTGTTTGTCTACCTAATCTCCAGCTACATTTTGGGCGCGGTTGTGCAATATACAACACAAATTTGAGCACCACGTTTGCACAGTAGCTTTGTGCCCACTTCATGCCAGGAACAAATATTTATAGACACATAATGGTCTCAGACCTAGGTCAAGGAGTCATGATGCAAGATGTACATCTTAGAAACCTTTCAGCCTGTCTGATAATCAAGTTTACATATTTTCAATGACTCTTTGGCATTCTCAAGGGCAGGTAACTGCATATGAAAGATAACAGCAAATCCCTAGCAATGCCTTCCAATGAGCATCTTCATTGAGGTATTCCAAGTGCACCGGAAATTATAACAGAACAAAGCGCATATTATACTCTTCAATAAATCTGGTGAGGTGTATGCAATATGCACTTAATGGTTAATATAGCAAATTGGCATCTCACAAAGAAGCTTTCTTTCTTCTTTAATTCTATGTTTGCTCTTGTGTTACCTTAAAAGTAGTGGATGGTGATATGTATGGTATTAGCTTTATTATAATTGGTTGGTAGTCCAAATATTCACACTGCCTGTGTTGTGATACAACTTTTAAATCAGCAGCAAGAGATATGCCAACTTCTGTAAGGCGCACGCGCAAACAAAATGGCAGCTTCCCATGTTTTGTTTAGCTTTTGTTTAGAATGCACACTCGAAATTCCGGTTCTAATCAGGCAAAGTAATTTGAGGGACGATTCATTTACAAAGAGTTTAAAACGTTCAGGCAAGTCATGTTATCTGAGAATGAATATCTAAAACAGGTAGGGATGTGCTTGGAAAGTAGTAAGAAACCGTCTTATTTACCATCGTCTAAAGAGGACTCGAAAGTTGAAATGCATAGTTCTGTTTAAAGCCCATTCATTAGATAAGGTCAATATGTCCAGGTTTGAGGTTATTGAATGCAATTAAAAAATCTTCAACAATCGGTTACAGTAAATGTTGCAAACATTGTTTTCACAATGTCAACCAATTCGCTCAGCTATTTCTTTTCATTTCATTTATGTTTTGTTTTACTGTCTGTGCCAATGGTAATGTCACTTTTAACATTTTGTTTTACAAATGAATGGGTACACAGTTGTTACGTACATTAGATGTCTTTCATGGTCAACATTTGGAGATTTCTATATTTTGGTAGTTTAGGTGACCTTATGTTGTCCTACCTGTCTTCCTAATATATCTTTATGGCTTGAAATACGTATACTGCATGCTGCACTCACTTTGTCGTCTACAGGAAAACACCATTGTAAATAGTAAATTGAGGTCGATATTGAGTGTTGAAATATGAAAATGTTAGCTTGTTGTTCCTTTAAAATACACTAAACTAAACAAAGAAAATATATTATAAAATAAACATGAGAAAAAAAAAAAAAAATAGACCACCCTTACAGGCAGTTTGGTCTGTGAGTGTATCTTCCAAATGCCCTAGCGCTCAGTTGAAGATAAGCTCAGGCTAATTTGGGGGAAAAATCAAATTTTGACACATTCGCATATCAGCTGCAGTTTGTAATCATGCTTCGTTGTAGCCATCCATAATTCATCAGCTTTAATTCCAAAAGGTGAATTTTGCACGGCTTTCCCTCCATGTCTGCGTGTTATGGTGAGGCTTTGCAGTTTTACGTGTTATGCCACAAAGCCCCGCCCCCAGAAGTCGGCATTTACAGCGGTTTACTTACTGCGACCTTCCGCATTGATCCACCGTAATTCGCCGTAGTTAATGCACACATTTAGCGCCACATTTATTGTCCTAATGTTATGGTGCGCCTTTTTTACAGGCACAGAGGTCAAGAGTATCCTTTCAGCCTCATGTTTTCCGGTTTCGAATCGTCATAGTTTGCGTTGAATGGGCAGATGGGCGATAATGATGCGTTCATCGAAACAGTCCTCAAAAACACTGAAGACTGCCACATTTTGTTGCAAAATGCATGTAAATACATACTTTCCTCATACTTTTTTTGAAAAGTCTATAGCTTATGAACAACTTTGCTGCGATCGTTTTTTTTTTTTTTAAATTTATTTATTTATTTTATTTATTTATTTATTTGGCATGAACTGATGGATTTACGGCAGGCAGCAGATATGAGTGAAAGTGGATGCACTGAAAATGCGTGTTGTGTGACTGTGAAGGTACCAATGATTATTTTCAGTAGCTAAGCACTATTCTGTTTCCCGGGCGTTTCCATTGCACAAGTTTGTTGAAGATCGTTATAAAGAGTTGGTGTTTTTTTTGGGGGGGGGGGGCACATTCATTTTCTTATTGACATTGATTGACCGAACGTCCAGTTTTTCAAATGCCTGGTTTGGGGGCCGATGTGTAGTCGGTGCTTTGCCTACGCTAGGCCTTTGTGTTTTTTTATCTGCGTGTTATATGCAGACACAGGCGTTTTCCAACTTTTGACTGACCAAAATAGTGACTGCGCGTTATGCAGATTTTTGTCAGGCTTCGATATCTTCGGGTCGATGTAAACAAAATTGACGGATTTCCCAAAGTGGCCTCCATATATTGTTCTCCTTTGCCAGCCAATGGTTACCCGGCAACGAAGTTGGCAATCATCCAAATGAGCCTGCCATGTAAGGCGGAACCAATCAGCGGGCCAGTTATGAAACCAGGCTTGCGACAGCACATGCTGAGTCTGATACAGAACTCGGAATTTTCTCAATAAAAACTTCTTCAATTGCGTTCTTTTCAAGTATGATTAACCAACGATCTCAAGGTAGTCAACAAACAAATAATGCTTAAGGATTATAGAGTTATCAAACTGGAAAAACCGCGAATAAGTGCCTCTAATCCCTTCAAAGACGGCTTGACCTTTGAACTCATTTTTCAAACGATCGTTTTCATAACAACATCCCAAACTATTTCGTTTTCATCTTCCGTAGTTATGCTTGAAAAACATCCAGTTTTCGCCAATGTCATCCTGAAGAGTTGAAATAAAAAGCGGGTCTCAGATTTTTTGTGAGGCCAGGTTCTTTCGCTGTACTTGAGAAAAGTTGAAGTCCTTGGATGTATAAATGGACTGTCATCACTTTAACTTCAGACCGCTACAGCTCATTAACGGCGCAAAACACTGGAAAAACAAAACACGCTTTTGAGGATAAGTGTAAGAATATTATTTTTTTAAAGGATTTTTTGTATGTAGTACAATAACTGCAAAAGTTGAATCAACATTATCGATAAAAGTGCTATCTTTGCATAATTGCTGCATAAACACATAAAAAAGTACGTTAAGTGACAATAGCGTCATTTGATTTCGCGGCAAGTTTACTTTTCAGGAATGTATACTTTATGGGGGTAAAAATGAGCCGTAATTTGTGTATTTGAGATTGTGTAGACGTACCTAACCCTGAGCTTATCCTTAATAAGGCCAGGACTACAGTTTCTGCCGTGCCAGCTGTCGGCTTGCGTTGTCGTGTTGTTATATCACTTTTCCTTTGTAGGTGTTATAAATTCAGCCATTCTTTTTAGTTTAGTTGGCACCAAATCGCAGAGAATATAAAAATATTAAGCCCCTAACAAGATTACACTGACATCTAAATACTGTATATGTGTTAATTGGAGATATTACGTCCCTGCAGTTGCAAAAGACATTCAGGACTATTTTTCCATATACTTTGCATCATTTATGCCTCTTGAGAGCCATGCAAGCTGTCGCAGTATGCTTAATTTCATGTATATCAATTTGGCTACAATAAATAAGAGCTTGTTCATCCTTTTAAAAGATTTATAGTTAGGATGGAGTACACATTTATCTTATGAAAGAAAAAATAGTTGATGCCGTCATCTTACTGCGATATTACGCACGTTCAAACCAAGGTTTCCATCGGCATTTGATATTGTTGTTGTTTCACAACATACAATTCATACCATATTTACGTGCTTACATGTGTGTGTGTGTGTGTGTGTGTGTGTGTGTGTGAGAGAGAGATAGAGAGAGAGAGAGAGAGAGAGAGAGAGAGAGAGAGAGAGAGTATCTTGCCTGTATAAATTCAACATACACATAAAAACAAAATTAACATATGAAGATTTTCAATAAACCAAGGCTATAGATAGTGGGTTTAAACAAGTCAGAGAAACAAGGAGGTTCCTAAATCACTAACTTAGGAATCTCGTCGTGTCTCGGATATATTTCTGAACTAGGTTAACTATGTTTAAGTTGGAAACCATTGAACCTGTTTTAGATCCATAGAGAATAATAGGTGTAAGTGAAGCATATTTTGAAACATTACAGAGTAATTCATCGCGTTGCAGCATATATTAATTAGGACAATGAAAGAAAAAAGTAGAATAACTTGGTAACCTCTTCCACAGGAACAAAATGCACCACCTTCATTTTCAATTAAAAAAAGGTATAGTCGTGTGCCACCCTTTTCGCATCTGTGCATGAATCCTACCAATATATCAATCAGCAAAATTATTAAAGGACTTTTGCTTAAAACTTAAACCTAGACCTCTTTCCAAAATGTTCCTAAAATCAGACACATTTTCAGAATTCCGTACTCACGCTGGTAATGCGTTCCAAAGATTTATTGTAGATCGAAAAATAAGGATCGAGTATAACATATGGTTCTACTTGGAATGGGAACAATTTTAAATCGATTACGTGGTCGCATATTGTACGCCGTTTGTTGTTCACCCCGTTGTAATAATTTGAAAACAGTTATAACTTTGGTGACAGCTTATCTACATATCATCCGTAGAATTAATTTTTAGAGTAAACTGATCATATGTGGAGACAATAATGTATTTATCCCCGATTCCATGGAGTATATTAAAATTAACTCGAAAGTAAAATGTCGCTCAGTATATTGGCGGGTCAATTTATTACGCACTCAAGATTGAGTGTGGAGAAGACAGGTTGTGTTGCCTTGGACTCAATCATTTCTTCAGTGAAGACATAAATACATAGATCTGACAAAGCCCTAGAGCATACATCTTAAGACCTGAATATTAGCCGTCTGTTTTTCTTAACGATAATGCCATGTTGTTCTTATGTGCAAACATGACCACATGCGACGCATTGCAGAGACTAGATTCAGGCGTATATTATCTGTTCAATATCAATCTGCTCTTTTTCTCAGCATGCGATTTTTCTGCATGATGGTAAAATTGTAGGTTTTGGTAAGACAAGAAGCGTAATCAGCATGGTATCAAGAGGAACGACATATAAGGCGTGAAATAGTATGAAAAAGTACATTTTGTAAACACTGATGAGTATGTCTGGCTCATTTCCTTAAAAACCTACACCATTCTCGACAACTAGGATTCATCTTTGAAATTGATTTCAAGTCGTGTCACACCAACACCTGATATAAACATTTTGCAGAAGGAATGGGACTGACCACATTTTCCCTCGGCAAAAAGCCTTCACGTAACATTGGTTCAAGACCTCGCCAAATATTCTTGTCACAACTGCCGCTTTCAAAGAAGTCATTAGACTGTATTTTATATCAATATGAGGCGTCGCACGATGCAAAGCCTACTCAAATACCAGACCAAATTACCCAAAGATGGCGCTGCACAAGGAAGATAGTTAATCTGATGCCCTGGCTTGCCAATAAGGACTCGTTTCGTTACAGGCTTGCGTGCGCGTCGCAACTTAATTAATTGCAATTCTGGTGGAACTGCTTGTCTGTACAGCAAGGTGAACAATGTTTACTTAAGATATATATATATATATATATATACACATACATACATACATACATACATACATACATACATACATACATACATACATACATACATTGCACGTGTTTGTTTTGTTAACAAAAGTTAAACGAGATTATTAAGTGAGCCTGCGGTGAAGATTGGCATCATCGCGTGTGTGTGTGTGTGTGTGTGTGTGTGTGTGTGTGTGTGTGTGTGTGCGTGTGTGTGGGGGGGGGGTGCTTTTTACCGACTTCTTGATTAATCATGCACGACAAAGGAATGATGAAACCAGGGCAACGGCACAATAGCTCTTTGGTTGTCTAAAAGTCACTGCCTTTGCTGGGATGCTTTCGTGTAGTCTGCTCCAAGCTGTACAATCCACTGGCAATGCTAATAAATGCATGTGTAACATGTAAGGTACACTTTCTAGAAGTATTACCCCTCGGCCCATATAGGCCCTGGGGGTATTACTATCGCCTGCGTTTGTGTGCATATCCTACAGTCCGTCCGTTTGTCTGTGTTTCCATTATTCTTGCGCACGAAATCAGAAGAACCAGATAAGCTGAGATCATGAAACCTTTCTAGTTGATCAACCTTTTTTAAGTTTACGTCATATTTGAAGGACAATCACTCTAGCCCAATTTTAAGGTCACCTAGGTCAAATTTCTATTTTTGTTGGCCGCAATATATGGAGAACCAGAATTGCTTGGATTATGAAACATTTACAGATAATCACCCTTGTAAAGATCCTGGTGAAGTTGGTAGGGCAGGGACCTTCACCTAATTTGAACATCAGCAGAGGCAATTTTTGCTTTTAAATAAATGTCTTGTACATGAGATCATAAGAACCGGATAAGATAGGATCATTAGAGTTAAACACCCTTAAGAGCTTAGATCAGGATTGAAGGAAAATGATCTTCACCTGGTTTCAAGGACAGCAGGGTCAGTCCCTTGAAAAAAAATGCAAGGAATATTACAAGAGCCAGATAAGCTAGGATCACATAACTTTTTCAGTTGATCTCCCTTTCGAAACGTGAATTCAAGTTTGAAGGAGAGTGACTTTCAAGACTCAAATTTAAAGTCATCCGGGTCAATTTACTTTGATATTCTTGCGGACAGTATCAGGAGAACCAGTTCTCTTATGTTGGTGGCGAAATAAAACTATAATTACGATGACTATTATTGCTCCTCCTCCTCCTACTCTACTACTACTACTACTACTTCTACAGCTACTCCTCCTACATGATTTAAAACATATTTATTTTAATTGGATAACCTAATACTACAATGGAGTACTAACAAAACAGGTTCTCCAGAAACATGAGATGAGACAACACTGTATATACATGACACACATGACAAATACAATAAACCGAAGATTGCATGTAAGAAAAGGATGCTGTAAGGAAAATCAAGATATTAAGATTCAACCTATAAACGCATGTAACAATACCTACTACATAAGATGAGAAATCTTCAACTCGATATTAATTTCATCAGGAAAGTCTCTATCACCATGGACAAGATACCTAATTAAGTTTTCACCAGCTAAATGTACTATCAATGAAAGATTTACACCCGGCGTGAGTATTCTACATACAGTCTTCAAAATATCATTCCTTTGGGTCACATAAATGGTGTACATCTTTGCACGGATTTGAACATTCACAGGTAGCTGAGGGAACAGCATTGATTTAGAAACGATGAGCATTTAAATGAGCAATTCAGGTGCAGTTGTGTGTGTCACATATTTGCTAAACGATCGCCGGCTTTGAAGTATTTTGGCACTTGATCGACATCCAGAAGTGTGTTTTTTAGATTACCTTTGAATACATTAAAGGGAGAAGTGTCGCGTAAATCAAGAGGTAGGTCATCCCAGAGTTTTTAGATGACGGGAGAAAAGAGTTTCCTAAACGCAAATTTTTATATTTAATTTTTCGTAAATTGAGACGATTTCGTAAAACTTTGTTCCCAAAATTGCAAGGAACTAGGTAATATAAGTAGGAAGGGTCTAGCTGATGGACTATTTTATAAAACAGGATATGTTTGAAATATTTTCTGTCAGTACCCAAGGTCTGCCAACCGAGTTTTCTTAATAGATGAATACGAAGACTGTGCCTCAGTGCACCAGTGCAGATCCGCGCGGCTTCATATTGAACATTTTCTACAAATATAGCTAGACCGTCAGTACAATTGTCATTAATCACACAACCATATTCTAGTATTGGTCGAGCCATGGTTGTATATAATCTAATAAAAGCTTTTCTGGATAATTTGTATATCAATGTACTCAGTAATGCCAAACGTTTACCTGCTTTATTTATAATGTAGGTGATGTGTGCATCCCATTTCAAATTACTAGGAAAAGTTATACGTGGATAATTGTTTGATTCAGGTAAAGGGGTGTCGTCTAATTTATAAGTAGGGTGTTCATGTTTCTGACGTTCAGATGAGAATAATAAGGAAATTAATTTTTAGGCATGAAATGGAATTTTCCAAAGTCTAACCCATGCACCAATTTTCACAAGGTCGCTGTTGATCCGATTTGCTGAGACATGAGGATTGTGAACAATTTCTAAAATACTGGTGTCATCAGCAACAAGATTTATGTCACAAGATATATCATCAGTAAGATCCTTAATATGCACTAAACATAGAACAAGGGCAAGTGTTGATCCTTGAGGAACACCGGCTTCTATCGGCACCAGGTACTACTAACACCACTTGTACTACTACCACTATTACAACTATCACCACTGCTACTGTTACTCACATCGTGGACCTTCAATATTGGGACAATCAGAACTTTCCTGCATAACTGTTTTATATGGCAGAACACGTCGATTTTGCTTGATATATCGAAAATAACAAAGTGCAGCAAAAATCTTTGTACTATCGTCGCAAAACGTGTATTTTGACTTTGTCAATATTGGGTATATATGTTTCCTTATGTACGTTTGCAGCCAAAAACATTGTTCTTAAGGTAAATGGTCTAAAGCCATCACTTTTGGATACTTTTGCCACGTTCATGTTTATTCATTATTATGAGGGATGTCTTTGCTGAATATTCAGCTCAGACAAAGAGACCCTACTCAGGAAGACATGTATGGGTATAAGCTCAGAAACATGTTCTAAGTAGTTACCCGCTGAAGACCCTTTAAACTGCGGACTGCGGAACAGGGTAATGGCTACTAATATGACTAAGACGTGGTTCTGGACAAAAAGACACATATACAACATTATTGGAGTCGAAAGTCAATGTACCCCAAGTCCTTAGTAGCTGCACCACAATCTACAATGGACAGCGGGCAACAGTCAATCAGATGGCTGCATTTTGATCTTTTACCAGAATTCGTATCAAAACCGGCAATGGCTCTATCAAGCATTTTATAATGAACTTTTTTGTTTTTATGAGGGAAATAACATTTATGTATCCAAAAGAAATTATAATTTTCTGTTTGCATGACAAGCAAATAGTTTGGGGTGTTAAAATTTTCAAAGAAGGCCGGAACACCCATGTCTCCACATGTGCAGTACCATCTATTAACAGAATTGCAAACTTTCATTCGAAATAGTTGAACTGCCGTTTCGACTATTTGGCATTTCTAATCGATCCCAAATGTGATGTAAACGTTGAACACAGAGTTTACTCATAATTCAACAATGGTTTTGCATATACATTCTATATATTCCCCAAATCAATTGAACTCTCTGCTTGCGTTCACTTACGAACACTTGAACTTAGAGCGATAATTCAGCACTTGGCGTTGTGATTGCACTTAAGTGCCACACTACTCGGGGATACCAGCGAGGTGGTCGATAGGCGTGTGTACTATATAAAACATGCTACATAAGGTGTAATGATTAGAGTTTATTAAGTCTAGTCATAACAGAATTAATGTTGATACTCCCAATCTAATGAATGAGTGGATTCTATGACCAGAGTCAGATGTCATAACATACGATCTTCGGTTTTACGTCGACGTCGGACATAAAATCCGAACAATCAGTAGATGGAGAGTATAAAATCTATATTACCAGTTAGCAAGCAGGTTGATTCTGAACACCAGTTTCAGAGAAAGATCAGTCGAGCTCCAGGATCAGATATGTCAAATCTTGGATGGGTGAACTCAACTTTGAATCGCCCGTTTAAGTCTGGGTTTAGAGTCCTAATTGTGCAAGTAAGGTAGCCCTACCTCCAATAATTAATTCAGCAAATACCAGCGAAACTCACTCACCTCACCTTTATCTACATCATGTGCTGTCCATTCATGCTTAATAAGGCTCCAAAAAGTACAAAATTTGGTCTTCAGAGAGAACTTTAAGTTGTTTCAAGACTTTGACAGTTCAAACGATTTGTTACCTTTTAATCAAAGTTGATGGTCATACTGTTTTAGTCCTAATGCTGACAACAATATTAGTTTATCTAAGGACCGAACAGGCAGTAAGGTTTTTTTGACCATTAAGATCGTATATCTTGTGGCCTTTAACTGTGGAAAAGCATAAACAAGCTAGTTCATTTCATAAAAGAGTAGTATGCCATTGGTTTTACAAAAACTCAGGTCACTCATTAATTGACATTGGATCATAATTTTTACTACAACAGCATATTCATTCGTGTTAACAGTTCCGTATTCTGTTAGAGTCACACTGGGGCCAGTGAAGCAAAACGTGGACATTAAAATAGCCATATTTGGGTGATATACTCGATACCTCGATGGTATTTGATCAAACATGGCATGTTGATAGATCATACCAGCAGAAAAAATTTAAACATGTTCAATGACCTTGAGATGACCTTGAAGTGACATTGACGGTCACTTAAGTGATCTATATTGGTCGTTTTTGGCTTTTCGTCTTTTTGACACATTTATAACGAGAAATCCCAAGACAAAAAATGTGTGAAAATTTGAATAGAACATTTTGAAAAAAAAAATGCGAAATTAGTTCTAACATAAAAAAATGTACCAGGGGTATTTTGCAATAGTGTTCTCCATTTATACATAATAGGCATACATTTGTATCTAAAATAGGTGAAACACAAACATTACACTCATTAATTAAGTAGATAATCTTAAAAATACCACCCCGAAAATCTTATTTTTAAAGAAATTACGTCCATTTGAAATTAGAGCCCATAAACCTATTGTTGGCGGCCATTTTGGATTAAGAAATCGAAAACGAGGCTCTGATTTCAAATTGTTATGAGTTTACTAAGATAAAACAAAGTCACGCGAACACTTTTTACTTTTCAAAATTATCTACTCTTGCAGCTGCATCTGATGGTGGATATATTCTAATAAGGCAATTCGAAACTTCTTAATATTTAATGAAAATATATTTTCTACCCAAGTGTTCTAGATCAGTAAGTTTCTGGTTATATAACAAAACATATTTTGCATGATAGTCCTTAAACTTCGTGGTTTACAAATACAATACCCATTTTGAGTATATGTATCAATACCTGGGTGAAAATTGACATAGAAATATGTCTATAGCTAAAATTTGGTGTTCAAGGTCATGTCAAGGTTAAATGAAGGTCAAGTTTTATATATCTCTCGCATATATTACCACCTGCCAAATTTCATGAAGATTTGTGTTTAACTCCATAAGATAATGCCAAATGTATTCTCAAGTAAACAATAAATGGGCATTTGGTCCCATAGTGAGCTCACCAGTAGTAACAACACTGTTTATAGATGATCGAAACATACAGTGAGGAAGTTGTGTGACTGGCATATGACAAGATGCTATTGGTGGTTTTTCAATATAATATATGCACCACTTAATCACTTTCTATTTGAAAAATAAATCATGATGCCAATGCTTTGCCCGTGTGTAAGGAAATAGCTCGCAAGTCTTTTAGTTGGTTGGCAGCAGGGCTAAATTCTTGATAAACTTTAAACAATTGATTAAAAGTACGTGATGCAAGGCGAATCTTAATTAACGTGCGGAAATTGGCATATTGCCTCTAAAAGCAATCATATTAGAAAATGAATTAAAAAAGCTTATCCAACGAAACTCGCTGGACAGGTCATTGCGTACTACATAAATACTGATAACATCTTAGAGGATTGGCATAACATTAACTTTCTTCCAGAGCAATTTTTTGGTCTTCAAGAATGAAAAAAATACTTTCGTCAGATTTGGGAATACCTGGGGCAACTATTTGCAGAGATTCGTTGCCTGTGGCGTAAGGACTGGTCACCTTAGACACACATCAAAGCTCCGTAGCATGTCGATGAGTTCATCATCAGTCATAGAAATGGAACTAAGTTAGAAATAGAATAAGTATTTGAGGACCTCGTAGGTTGGCTTAGGTAAAGTGAATGCACACAAAAAAACTAAGCTGTCATATAATAATAGTGATGCTGATAATAATAGTAATAATTTGAAACCTCATGTTGCAAATATATCATCCGTTATATGTTTGTTTTTACCAGCAAAAAGGTACAAAATATATATGATTGAGGTTGAGAACAACTGTCCGCCACCAGCATGCGCCAAAATAGTGGGCTGTTTGATCTACAAGGAAGTTAATTCTTTTTGTTTTGGTTATCCTAATATATATTTTGTTTTGACAGAGTCTGGTCAATGAAGCAGTCTTCTGTTGGCGTCCATGCAATTGGTCTTGTGATCGACTCCCTTTATGTCCATAAAAGTTTACCAATACAGCTTAAACTGCACCAAGAAACGTTTAGGAGCCCAAGAAAGCTATCCTTACTTTGGGACTCAAGACCGAGCAGGATCTGGGAGTAATTGTAGCCATAGGCCAGAGCAAATATCAAACACTAAAGAAATAAAACATGTTTCCCAATTTACTCTACTATGGCAGGTGTTACATTTTTAATCGTAATCTCTGTCGCAATATATATCACAGATTGAAAATACCGGATTCCTTTACGGCAAAATACCAGATAAGCGGCAACAATAAATGCTGGCAGCTGCCAAGGAGAGGCAATACACAGACGTCCTTAACGAAATTAGGGTAATTAATGTATTGATGCAAACATGTTGGGCGAAATATCAGTAATGCAAGTTGCCTCGTTTACATGCAACGAGATTAGCTTCGCAGATGGGGGTGACTTAAATTTACCTTCTGAAAGTGTGATAATACGACAGTTTAAATCTTTGAAAATAATGTTGTAAGTGATATTGGTGGTATTAGTGCAGGACGTACTTTACTTTGCTCCAGAGCATTTAATTTCCTCGAACTTGAAAATCTAACGTCGGATTATCAATAACGATCTTGATGCCAAATGTGGTATTCCATCTCTGAAAGAAATTGTTAGCAATCATGTCTCAGGCTTTTGTGAAACCTCAATGATTCGAAATCTTCAGCATCCTAACAGGTAGGCACAAGAAAGAAATCAGTTGTGAGTCAGGCAAGTTCAGAGATGATACTATATTTTCATTTAGATATAGATGTCTCATATACAGCGAGAAAAAGAAGTTTACATTCCTGAACAGTTGGTCATGGGGTTGACATGAGTTTCATCCGCCACCAGTAGCAAATTTAAAGGTATCACGACCCAAAATCATGAAAATGGTAAGGTGATATTTGCATATTATTTTGGAGAAGTTTAATCTAAAATTTATATGTACGCCAAAACAGATTTTCATTGCACTAAATTGATTCGATGTGATAAGTCTGTCTGGGACAATGAATCTAAATACTGGAAACTTGATCTGCTTCTTACAATGGAGCTTGAGCAGCACACCGACCAAGGTATACATGAGCTTGGTACAATAATATATTGATACATCTTTACAATGAATGAAACATGTTTAACTTTTGTCTTGGGTATATATCTAGGAATATATCAGGAGAAAGAATGAAAACATCCTTTAAAGAAATACAAGCAATTATACTTAAAGAAACTAATATTTTTGCCGTTATAAGAGGTAGGTGAATAAACACTAACTGTGCAGCATTATTTACCAAACAGTTGGCAGCGCGAGTATGAGCTAACTTCGCTGTAGCTACCATGTCATATAAAAATGAAAATTGAAATGACATTTATATAACATCCACAAACTATGCATTTTAAATGGGTTACATTGACAAATGCAATAACAAAGTGGGAATCTGTTGTGAAATATTCGGGCAAAAGCGGAGAGTCATGCTTTGGAATGGTCTTCTGCCTGAGCTTTTTGATGTAGAGTATGTGCCGTTCTTCATAGAAGAAGTAAAGAGATTAGCACAGTGTAAGGTGCTTAATCTCAAATGTTTTGCACTCCCAAAATTCGTTGATTTTGTACTTTGTTTACGTTTTGAGTCTATTTCTATGTGTGCTTCAAATATGAAGCGGTAGTTGTTTAATTGCGTTTCTATGTTTCTTTCTTCTGTAACATATTCATGTTTGTATGTTGCATGTGCAGCTGGCACCAAGGCCAAACCAGTCTTTGACTGATCTGGTTACCAAAGTAAAGTATGTTCCAATCAACAATGAACGACGAAATTTTAACATCGATGTCACTGTTCAGACAGTTGAGAAGAGAGTTCCGGATGGCACTGACAACCTCTTAGACAAAGCAAAGCCACGCTTTTTCACCTTTCTCATCTCGTTTAAATCGGGATCCATAGCCAGGCGACCATTGTATGGCAGACATGTAGATTGTTTTCACTCCAAAGGTGTTCCTGCCCTGAAGCATCAACCTTAAGCACATGCACGACCATATCTTATTTGTTTCAAATGGCGCTCAATGTGTTATTGCCCCCAATATTTGCTGCAGGTATGTTCCCAATACCAAAGAGTAGTTCGTGGAACAAAACTGAACATCACTGATGCTAGTTCGGAGACATGAAGGACTCCTTTGGCACAAATCCTCTGGAGAATTCCTTACTGTGACAAGCTTCACCGGCTTTGACCTGAAGCCTTTTTCACCATGTCGTAAACAGCTTGTAAAGAGCCTTGCAGCCGCCGGCTTTTCCGGTAGAAATTTATCGGTATAACAGAAGCATCATACTGTTTGTATATGGTCTTGTTCTACCTCTTAACAGGACTCAACAATGCATAATGACAACATCTGTTGGCTCCACTTGCAGAAATACCCAGCGAAAGAAATCGATCGCAGAATAAAGACAGAAGCTCGGTGCTTTTGTTTAATTTAACAAATAATACTGAGCCTGTGGATGGATTTTCAGCAAAGTATGTTTAGCTTGGGACGTTTATGGGGTATTGGTTATGTTTACACTAAACTAATTTGCAGTGTAATTCTTGTGATCAGCTGTCACATAGCTCCTAAAATTTAAAATAGGATTTTAATGTGGCATTCTAGTTCAAATGCTGTAACCTTGGGGCAGTAGCATGCAGCTCGTTAGCATCAGAAATTGCAGGAAACTGCCGGTATTGGCATGCGAGGCTCGTTTTCTTTTTCCTCTTTTGTTCATTTTCTGCCTTTGTGTGTGTGTTTTTTTTTTCTTTCTTTTTTGTTTTTCATTTTTCTTTTCTTTCCCTTTTTTGTTTTTGTTTTGCTTTTTTTTTTTGGTAATCAAGGCTAGCCTGTCATTAGCTCATTAGCCATATCCGTCAACACTTACCCCTGGCAGTGTGTTGCGCTAACGGTATGTATCGCATTCGTCTAAATAACCCATCAAAACTAATTCCAATAACCAAGAACATGTATTATCATAATTACGTATGCAATTAGTTACATATTGTTCGAATAAATATTCTCTAATTATACTATAATATTATTCGCAGATATGACAAAATAAATTGAAATTTAAAGTTGGGACTGGAGATTAGGAGACTTGGATTTCTTTATATCCATGTCTAATAAAATATAAAAACAAGAGGACTGTGACAGTCCTGTGCTCAGCTGCCTAACATACCCTATGACCTTGGAAATGAGGTCAAGGTCAGTGACCTATTCTGAATCTAACTTTCATAGAGGGCCATCCCCATGTGCAAGATCAAAGTCACAGTAGAAATACTTATCAGGTAATCACGCGACAAGTAAAATCCATGTTAGTGGCCCTGTGACCCTAAGAATGAGGTCAAGGTCACTAATGTACAGTTTCAATCTTTCCTAAATAGAGGACCACCAACAATTTCAACATCAAGCTTCTACCGTCCACAGTTCTCAAGTTACAAAATGAAAAATAAAATTCATGTAAGTGTCTGGGTCCCAGTGACCTTGGGGATGAGGTTAAGGTTACCCATATACTGTCTATGTCAGGCCTTTGCTCAGGAAAACGATCAGGTTCAACATCAAGGCACAAGTTTAAATAGCTCTCAACTTGTCAGGTGAACAGTAAAATTTGAGCAAGTGGCCATATGACCATGGGAATGAGGTCAAGGTCACTCGTCTACTGTCTAAGTCTGGCCCTTATTAAGTACAACTAGCATGTGCAATATGAATGTCCTACCCTTAATAGTTCTCAAGTTACCCTATAAACAGTGAATTTCATGCAACTCGTCTTGTGACCTTGGAAATGAAGTCAAGATCACTCACCTGCTGTACATGTATCACCCTCATACCCAGAAGTGTCCCTGTGCAATTTCAAAGCAATTGGCAGTATATACAGGGATAAACACTTTTGAAAATTTGGCCAAAAAATGAACAAAAAAATCATAAAAAAAATCAAAAAATCATTGGACTGTGACCATTTGAACAAACTTAGTAGATACCCACCCAAAGAACACTCCCACCAAGTTTGAAGTGAATCTAGCTGATGGTTTCGCACATGAAGTCAAAAATGTCAATTAGCATTGCAAACCCTAATGACTTTGCAATCCCCTTTGACTTGCATATCAATCAATAGGCATGTAAAATCAACAAGAAAAATTCCTAAAAACCTCACAAATCACTGGACCGTGAACATTTGAATAAACTTTATAGAAACATACTCGAAACACATCCCCACCAAGTTTGAAGTAAATCTGGTTAACGGTTCTCAGATGAGGTTGAAAATGTAAACTACCATTGCAATCCCCATTGCCTTACCTGGTAAACAATAGAAATGTATGCATTGACCAACAGGTACTCAAATTGAAAAATTCGTTAAAAATCAGGGATCCACAGCAATGCCACCTGGTGACCAACCTTATGTGACCCGTCCACAAGGAACATATCAACACAATCTGACAGATTGTTTTGGCGAAGAAGTCGAAAATAGCAAAAACGTGCAAAAAATTCATAAAAAATTAGAAAAAAATCACAGCGCCACCTGCTGAATCACTTAAGGTCTTGGAGTCCCCAGAAGTATCCCTATTTAATTTCAAAGTAATTGGCATCGCGGTTTCGAGGAAGAAGATTTTTAAAGATTTTCCTCCAAAAATGAACAAAATAATTCATTAAAAATCGAAAACTCACTGGGCCATGACCATTTGGATGAATTTGATAGACACCTAACCAAGACACATTCCCACCAAGTTTGAAGTCAATCCAGATAACGGTTCTGGAGATGAGGTCGAAAATGTAAATTACTATTGCAATTCCCATTGACTTATATTGTAAACAATAGGAATGTTGTACTGACCAACAGGTACCTAAATTGAAAAATTCGTTTAAAATCAGGGATCCATAGCAACACCACCTGGTGTGCAACCATGTGTGACCCTTCCACAAAGAACATATCCACCAAGTTTCAGCTTAATCTGAGAAACGGTTATGGAGAAGAAGTCGAAAATAGCAAAAAACACACAAAAAGTAATAAAAAAAATGGAAAAAATTGCAGCGCCTTCTGGTGAACAAATTAAGATCTATGAGTCCCTGGGAGTGTCCCTGTGGGATATCAAAGTAATTAGGTCAGCGGTTTTGGAGAAGCAGATTTTTTAGGATTCCCCCCCAAAGTAAACAGAAAAAAATAATCATGAAAAATCCAAACATCACTGGACCGTACCATTTGAACAAACTTGGTACAGAGCCATCCAAGGCACATCCCCACCAAGTTTGAAGAGGATCTGGTTGACGGTTTTTGAGAAGTCGAAAATGTGAATTGTGAACGGACGACAACTGACGGACTTCGGATAGACGACAGACGGACGACGGATGCCTCACCCTCCTGAAAGCTCAGCTGAATTATCAGCTGAGCTAAAAAAAAAAAAAACAAACACAAACAGCTGCCATAATTGAGAGTATTAAGGCATCACCCAGCCCTTCGTTTCATTCAAGGTTCCGGTACCATGTTGGTACAAGAGATTGAGACACCTCCTACCCATTGAGGTATGTTGTTTATATGCTAAAATATATATATATAATATATATATATTTATATATATATATATATGTGTATATGTATGTATATATATACATATATATATATATATATATATATATATATATATATATATATATATATATATATATATATATATATATATATATATATATATATATATATATATATATATACAAATCGCGATCACAGAACAAACTTTGTGCGTTCAAATGTCGTAAATGCAAGGCAGACAAATTCAACTCTTATGATGTGCCACATGCTATAGTACGGTCTGAACACCTTCGTACTTTTTCTGCTGTAGATTTATATATATTGATATTTGATAAATGTTGTATATTGTCACGCAACTTGTATATTTGTATCATTTATATGACAGTAACTGTAATGAATTCGCGTCCCCTGACTGGTGCAACATGTCAAATAAGTATGATTTAACAGCATTTGGAAGCTTAAACCATGCATTTTGAAATATTCAAAACCACGATAAAATACATTAGTGACGCACTGTAACATATAGTATCTGATTCTTGTATAACTATCAGATGAGTCCAAAGATACTGTAACTTTACGTCCATTTAGATGTCTGTCAAGCTTATAAATGTAATATTTAGATGATGACCTAAACAGTCCAGTTACCCAGACTGTTTCAGCTTTGCGTCCATTACGGTTATTTAATAGATGTATTTCTATGCACACACACACACACACACACACACACACACACACACACACACACACACACACACACTCTCTCTCCCTTCTGCTGTGTGCCTTAATCTGTTAAGCCCAGAAGGAGCTATAACTAAGTGGTTGTAAACGTGTCATGTGCGTTGTTAATATGGCATATAGCGTCTTTGGTGCTCCTCAATTGCTTTCAAAGCTGTTGCGTAATCCGGTTTAGAAGAACATGAGAGAGAGGAAGATTGTGGTGTGCTATTTTGCACACACACCCTCCAAAATATGCCCAATATAAAATATGTGGGACATCTCACTTTTAGCTTAATAGATAATGTGGCATAATGTGATATGATATGGTGAAGAGTACACCTAATTGATATTGATCCCATTTATATTATGATACAGTGAAATGTAACATAAAGGATGAGTGCTAAGTCTTTAGCTGGAAGCTTTATTTTGACTAAAGCAAACATTATAAATAAAGAAACGTTATGGCAGGACAATATATGATTAGTTATATGAAGGCTAGACAAGGCAGAACAAAGACAGAATTGAGTCATATCATATTGTGTTATGCATCTCCGTAGACCGTTTTCCGCGTCATGGGCCATACACAAAGTTTGTGAGAAAACAGAACAAGCAAACGCAAATATGACATCCCAGTGTACCATTGTGGGAAACATCATTTCGTTTCCTTTCTGTCTCTTTCCCAAGCCCATATGGACCTATTTTTCTGACCCCAAAGAGTAGCTTAGATACGTTAAGGACACTCGTTATGTTCATTGAAAAAACTTATGGTACACTTTTTTAACATTTACTCGATTTATAATTCCGTTTTCATTTAACTGTATAAGCTGTTCCATTCTGGTGAATAAGTATTTTTCACTTCATTAGCTATATTGATAGGGTGAATTAAATTAACTTGTGGATAACGTGCCTTATCAGCCGGCGATTGTGGATTTACGTGCTTTGTTTATATATGCTTAATCCAG
>CAXHWN010002426.1:0-35000 GCA_964020975.1 Hermodice carunculata | reverse complement strand
GAGGAGGAGGAGAAGGAGGAGGAGGAGGAGGAGAAGGAGGAGGAGAAGAAGAAGAAGAAGAAGAGGAGGAGGAGGAGGAGGAGGAGGAGGAGGAGGAGGAGGAGGAGGAGGAGGAGGAGGAGGAGGAGGAGGAGGAGGAGGAGGAGGAGAAGAAGAAGAAGAAGAAGAAGAAGAAGAAGAAGAAGAAGAAGAAGAAGAAGAAGAAGAAGAAGAAGAAGAAGAAGAAGAAGAAGAAGAAACAGGCACTAAAACAATATGTCCCCCCCGGCTTCCACCGGGAGACATAATCAAAACATTGCAACTGCAAGAAAACATGTTGTGTACTTTTATTAATACAAGTGCCTTCAACTGTGCCCAGGTAAAAAATTAAACTGACATCAAAGGAGGTAATGTGTAAAAGGGGAAAGAACATCCATTTTAAACATGTTTCAACAAATGTCCAAGTTACCTAAGGCTTAACAAAAATATATGTGTGGTTCCAATAACCCGATCGACCCCACTGAAAAGGCCCGAGTCCTGAGCCTAAATATTTTTTTATGAAACATAAAATAATGAAAAAAACAATCAAGCCGCCTTTCCCTAATAAAATATGATTGACCCTGGCTGAAAAATTTTATCAAGAAAGTGGCCGTTGTGTGCCTTTATTTTGCTGTAAAGTCAACTCAAACAAAGTATTTTATTGCAACTAAAAAAATAAATAAATAATAATAGTAGTAGTAGTAGTAGTAGTAGTAGTAGTAGTAGTAGTAGTAGTAGTAGTAGTAGTAGTAGTAGTAGTAGTAGTAGTAATAATAATACTGTGGCCCTCCACTTTTCTGCCACAGTCCTGTGTGATATGGGTGGCCTAGAGAAAAGAAAAATAAAGGAAAAGTAGATGAGGTGGAGGAAGCCATAGTAATCCTCATCAGCTTGTGCTGCCATGTTTTCCAGGACCAGAGCCAAGGTAAAGGGTCTGCCACACTCTTTCACAGCTGTGGTGGGCCCCTTGTCTGGAGTGGAGGGTTAACTTGGGCTGGGGAAAGAGCATAGCTGCATAGCCATGGTTGTTTGGAAAAACAACATAGCCATAGCCCTGGTTGAAAGATTTTACATAGGTCAGCTCAAACACAGCATTTTATTTCAACTTGTCTGGAGGATTAGCTCGGGCCAAGGAAACAGCATTGCTGCATAGCCACAGTTGTTTGGTGAAACAGCATAGTCCTGGTTGTTCGGCCAACGTTATAGTGATATTTCTCTGAGTTACATGTGCAAACAGTCACTAAAGTACTTTGAAAAGATGACTTGCTATCTTAACTTTAATCTGCCCGATTGGTTATGTCTGAAGCAGTTATCATCGTAAGTTACAAATTCAAATGCTGTATAATATCTTGAGCCGGCCAATCATGCACCATTTTTAACATGGCACAATGCGTTGCAGGACAGATGCACTTAAAAATACAGTCAATTAACATTTGGATATGAAGTGAATCACTGACACAGCATAATTTGGATTTAAAGTGAATCATGGCTATAGCATATATCATATCATTACTGATGCTCTGAAATATTTGCAAAAATATGTACTTTTGGTTACAAACCTAGGGTGCGGAATCCCCAATTTTCAAAATGGCAGCCAAGTTTGTAGGTTAGTCCCGATTTGCTATTTTGAAGAGGTAGTATCCAAAATACATGTGTGATGAGTGTTAACAGAAGGTAAATTTGTCCAATGAATATACTGTAATATATAAAATGGGACTTTCCAATGTGAGCATTACCTAAGGTTGTAAACACAACGGATTGAAATTAAAAGCTGTTGGCTGCGGTGGGCCCCAGAATAGGGATATGTATCACACACTGAAGTAGCTCCTAGGCTATGAATTAAGTGGCAGCACTAGTCAGACCTGTCGAGTGCCCCTGCTGAGTGACAGATGGAGCTAAGGGGACAAGGTTGCCCCAATAGTGGATACAGGTCCGAAAGTACTGGCGGTTTTTTATATATATGGTAAAAAGGTTACCATGGTAAAATATTTATCCAGACAGATGGATGCCTTGGCAGCTACTTATTGTCACAAAAAAATGTTATTTTCACTAGAAATTTATTAATTTTACCCAATTAAAACTAATTATGACTGGCATTATTTCATTTTCTAAATATCTTATTAGCAATTTTTCAAAATTTCAGCAATAACTGATCTTTTATATTTTAATGATTAAAATGTTCTGTGGTTGCTATGGCAACCAGAGTATGAGTTCACACATACACAATCCCTGATGGCAACGTATGTTGACAGGGGTCTGCATGTATCATGACCTTAGCATGAAAGCAGATTTTAAATTGTTGTTCACTTAATTGTCAATAGAATTTAATGTCTGCAATGTTTAAAATATCAAGAATCATAAAAAAAAAAATTCTTAACATTGTCTCTTCCTGCAGTTCAGCCTAGCAGAGTGGTGTGGCGACATAAATCTGGCAGTTGGCTGCGACAGAGCAGAGGAACGGTAAGCATGAAAGAGGAAACTATAGAGAGCTTGTGAAGTCCTCATAATTACACCAGAACCAAATGGCATTCTTCAAGGCCTGGCCTCATGCCACATGGAACAAGCACAGCGATCATGTGGAAAAAGTAGCCCGCGATCAATACACACCAATCCCCATCTAAGTTACCCTGGCAGACAGGCTTTCTTCTAATTTATCCCCCTGCTTTGACCTTTTATTTCCCATCAGGTCACATTATGTGATCCTGTACCCCGGGGCCACTTGCAGGAGGAAAACGCCTGTTTGGTGCAACAACTTCAGTTTCACCAGCAGAATCGTGCTCCAGGTTTGCAGGTCAAGCAACTTTGGACTTTTTCTGCCTTACAATGTTTTCTGATGAAACAGGGCCACACCTTGGAAGCAAATATCCAGCAGATCTGTACAATCAAACAGCACACCATAACTGGGTGCATATCTCCTACAACAGCCAGCTGAAGCCATCCTATGGGGACACACCAGGGCAACAAGTGCCACAAAGCCAAGCAGAAGTGACATGCAATGTGGAAGGCCACGTGGACGACACAAACCTCCCTAATCACCAGGATGTCTGCTGCCTCCTATTGAACTCCCCACAACAAAGATAATCCACCAGCACAACATACTATCATTTTGCATGCTGCAGTCTTTATTAGAGGCTGTACAACCGCTGTATTAAGGGCGTCTTCGGCCAGCCATAAAGGCATCATTTTGGACATGAAATTTGATGAAAGTGCATCGGGGGAAGTCTTTCTCATCAAAAGTTGGCCTTGTCTGAGTTATTAAGGTGATTCCAGATTCATACTCCTAGTAAACAGACTTTTATTCTTCTACCTGCATGTCTGTATTTCCAGGCAAAGGAAGAATTCTGCAGGTCAACCGCAATAGGGGAAATTTCTCCGATTTTAAGCCTGCAAGGAGACACCTAGTACTTTAAGGAAACCTAAGTCTTTTGGACAATTTAGAGCTCTAGACTCTCCGCACTCCTAAAGAACAGGGACATGTTGACCTTAAAACAGTGCATTTATATTGTGTGTATGTCACTACATTTAATACAGTAATGAAATGAAAAATATAAATACAAAAGTCAATGTCATGAGAAAGAAAGAGTTATCAAAAAAGCTCTCACTGATGAGAGACCACTTTACACATTCAATACAATCACGAAATGAACAATATAAATCAGAAATATAACATAATGGTACACATAGGTGGCAACAGGCAATGTAGGGTATTAGCTCTTGCCAATCATGTCTCAAGTCCATCTATTCAAGTGAAACTAGTCTGAATGATGATTGGGATCTCAGATTTGTATTCTGAATAAAAAGACCTTTCATTCAAGCACAAGTGTGCCTCTAGTTCCAGAGCAAATGCACTGGCTCAACAGCTTTTCTCTGTGCGCACTGGACACATTGTGCCCAATGTGTGCTGAGAAAAGCTGTTGACTCAGTCCAGAACTAGAACAGGCTGATTTTCCGACAGAAAATCAAATGTCTCCCTGTGCCCCCTCACTATTGTCATCCTTATTTTCATAAAAAGTCAAATCCTTGTGGAGTTATCATGTCTGCATGAATTTTAGATGAAATGCCCATGTGACCTTCAAAAATAGGCCAAGGTCAAACATCTGCAGTCACAAGCAAGGTCTTACAAGTTTTTCATAGAAACATAATCACACAAAATTTCAATCTCTGTAAGTAAAATCTTTCACTAGTGTGTCTGTGATGATTTTGAAAAAGTGGCCATGTGACCTTGAAAAAGGTCAGGGTCACCCATCTACAATCCCAAGCAAGGTCTTATATAGGAACATCTTCACATAAAATTACAACTTCCCAAGTCAAATCTTTCTTGAGTTATCAATTTAACAAGATATGCCCATATGACCTTGAAAAATAGGTCAAGGTCCCCCATCTGCAATCCCATGCAAGGTCTTACATAAATTTCAACTTCCCAAGTCAAATCTTTCTTGATTTATCACATCCACATTGATTTTTGATGAAATTGCCACATGACCTTAAAAAAAAGGTCAAGGTCATACAACTGCAGTTACGAGCAAGCTCTTACAAAAGTCTTACATAGAAACATAATCACACAAAATGTCAACCTATTTAAGACAAATCTTTCTCGAGTGCATCTGCAATGATTTTTAAAAAGTGGCCATGTGACCTTCAAAATAGGTCAAGGTTACCCATCTGCAATCCCAACCTAGTTGGTATTATGGTACATAAACACGCAAAAATTTCAACCTCCTAAATCAAATCCTTGCAGAGTTATTGCATCCGTGTCAATTTTAGATGACATGCCCATGTGACCTTGAACAATATGTCAAGCTCACCCATCTGCAATCCTAAGCAAGATCATATATAGGAACATCTTCACATAAAATTTCAACTTACCAAGTCAAATCTTTCTTGAGTTATCATGTTCACATTAATTTTAGACAAAATGCCCACATGACCTTGAAAAATAGATCGAGGTCATACATCTGCAGTCACAAGCAAGGTCTTACAAAAGTCTTACATAGAAACATAATCATACAAAATATCAACCTCTTAAAGTCAAATCTTTCTCAAGTGCATCTGCAATGATTTTTTAAAAGTGGCCACGTGACCTTAAAAATACGTCAAGGTCACCCATCTACAATCCCAACCTTTTTCATATTATGGTACATAATCATGCAAAATTTCAACCTCTTAAGTCAAATCCTTGCAGAGTTGTTGTGTCCGCTTTTACATGACATGCCCATGTGACCTTGAAAAATATGTCAAGGTCCCCCATCTCCACTCCCAAGCAAGGTTTTATATAGGAACGTCTTCACAAAAAAATTCAACTTCCCAAGTCAAATCTTTCTTGAGTTATCACGTACGCAACGCACGCAACAATGTGTTGAAGAAGAAGAAGAAGAAGAGGAGGAGGAGGAGGAGGAGGAGGAGGAGGAGGAGGAGGAGGAGGAGGAGGAGGAGGAGGAGGAGGAGGAGGAGGAAGAAGGAGAAGAAGAAGAAGAAGAAGAAGAAGAAGAAGAAGAAGAAGAAGAAGAACAACAACAACAACAACAACAACAACAACAACAACAACAACAAGTGGAAGAAACGGATGCAAAAACAATATGTCCCCCTGTTGCACGGGGTGACATCATTTGGCACTTTAAGAGTTGAGGGTTAAATCCCGTTTAGCTTCCATGGTCAGACACTGACATCACAAGGGTCTTTGAACATGTAACAACACCTATACATTATCATCAATTTTTGAGATGGTTCAACATTTTCAAGAGAGTCCACAGACTACTTTATTTTTATTACCTCCCTCCCTCCATCCCCCAGAAAGTGGACCTTCCAACATTTATTCGAAAATGATGAATTTCCAGCTCAATTGACTACAGGGGAACAGAATTTACAAAATACCTGCTCCACTTTTGAGTTCTATTTGAAGTTAAAATGTATTAGTTATAGATGTATTTAGTGGGAATTTAATATAAGAATTTCCAGCTTTGTTGATATCCAATGGCAACTACAACATTTGTTTGTGCTAATCCTCACTTTATTGTAGCATTAGAGTAGAGTCTGACCCTCATTGACCTGTAACCTCAGCCACCTAGTCTACAATAACTGTTTGTGTGCTTGTCAAAATGATGAATTACTCCCTAGCTGATCAACTCCAAATAGCATTTAACAGGTCTGTTAAAAAAAAAGTATCAAATATAAAGGTGTTCTTATTGATGAATCATACAGATTTTACAGTACATTTAGCACACTGTGACAAGATACTGAGTGTATGACAATATCTTCAGTACTTCATTTTGCTATGTGTTTAATTCAGCACATGTAAGACAAAAGCCAAATGCATGTTATTTATTATTATCTCATGATTAAATATGTTGACAGTGTAAAGCCATCAGAAGTACATCTATGACATGTCACCGCAATGCAAATTAACTCATTCCAGACCAGTCACTGAATTTTCCGTATTTTTACCTGGAATTAAGACGACAATTGCATATTTAAATTCTTCATGAAAAGAGCTTTCGTTCAAATACCAACATGCCTATATAGTCTTAAGTCAGTGGTTCTGGTACTGCCTGGCAAGTCATGCTGCAGCTGCCGCAAGGGCAGCTGCAGCATGACTTGCCAGGCAGTACCAGAACCACTGACCAATGCCTGTCACCATAGTATGGAATGAGTTAATACCACTTACATTAGGCATGACATGTGTGCAGTGGTTGTTGTCCTACAAGAACACTCCAAAGTCAGACTATAACTTGAAAGACCAACTTCACAGACAAATTCCTTAGTATTTTTATGTTATTCATACCCTCTATGAAAGGCAACCTGCATAGAAAGACCACCTGTCTGGAAAGACCACAATGTGGTCATACTTAGGCGCAGTGCATGAAGACAGGCTTCATTTGACTTGAAAGAAAGCTGTTTTTACGAGAAATTTGAATAACTTAGTTCTTATCCAACATATGAAAACTTTTAATTTACATAACAATTTACCACTAATATGAAATGTACCTTTTTCAGAGTTGTTTAAATCATGTACACAAATAGAAAATCTGGCTATACTTTTATGGAATCAAAATCACACTCAACAATGTTTATATATACAGCTTACATGATGGTTTTAAAACAATAGCAGCTTTGATATTCAACCTATTTCTGGTCCCAGCACAATTGAGTCAATAGCTTTCCTTGGTAGGGGTTGGGAACAATGGGCCCAAGCCGTACTAAGGAAGCCTACTGACATACAGTATGCCACCATGAGTGGGCTTACACACAAATCTCGGCAAAAATGTTTTCTTGTAATGAAAAATTTAAGTGAAAATGTTACGGCACGCGGCAGATGACAATTTACATCGGGCTTTTGGTGATCTGAGTGGGAGAGGGTTAACAACTGATATAAAACGTGTGAGTAAATAAGAATGTGTCACATAGCATTGAGTTTACAGTAGCAGCCGGGTTGAGGATCTAAGCAAGATCAGAGGAAAGTACATTAGTAATCTGAGCAAAATTAGACAATGTGCCAATTGGGGGTAAACAAAGATCACCTCGGGTGATCCTCAAACACAACAGACAGAAAGTTGACTGTGCACGGACATAGTTAACAACACATAAATTCATTTATTTTCCCCCTCCGTAAAAAAAGTTTATACAGGTTCCCATGGTTACGCAATTATCACAGAGTGGCTCTCCAATCACGTCACAGTATTGTCCACACCCAAGATGGATACAACGCTGTTGGATCTGCCTCTGTTGGGGATCAGCCCGGTTTGCTCTCTGCAGATGCTTAACAAATATTGATTAAGGAATTGATGTGACAATTGCAAATTTGCCACTGTTAGGACAGAATACCTTATAAAGATACCGTGATCCACTGTCATGGAGCCACAAGCGCTACTTTCACGTCCTTCTGTAGCATTCCCTTCCCTGATGCACTTTTGTTTGACTAAGTTGTCATGGCAACCAACCCCATATTGGTCTTTTCCATTTCTAAGTGTTTCCTGCACACAAAGTTCCTACTTGAGTAGAATAAATGATACATGCGAGTGCATGGCATTGGGTACGCTACACTGTCCCTCACAGCTCCATAAAGTATTCACAACTATTACCTTTGCATCCAAATATTGCAGACAGCTGACCGAGCCCTGCTCATACCTTTTAATTGGCATATGTACACTTCTGGCCCAGACAACAAACTGACACCGCGGTTTACACTGCCCTACATATAGACAATATAATTTATCATGAACAGGTTTTTTGTTCTTCTTTCAATAAAGTGTTTGCATGAGTGTGACTTCAAAGAGATACTTCTGTGGGTGTATTGCTAGTCGGCAGCGTTAGTCCATAATTGATGAGCCTGGCTGGCGGTGACGAGGACAGTCCATGGGGCTCACACCAACAAATGCTGTCTTCACTTTTATCCATCTGCAATGCCAGATGAAATGCCTGAACACACAGTAGCCTGATGGCCAGCGTACACTCACGGCCTCTTTCCCTCTTTTCCTTCTCCTGCTTTATATACTTTATGTTATATTCACTGCGTTTTGGCTTTGTATTTACTGTCTTTCTCTTCTTTTTTTTTCATTTGTTTTTTTTTTTTGGCCAGGGAGGGAGAGGGGAGAAGTTAGATTTTACTAACATCAAACATAAAATTTATTGAAACATTTTCGTCTTATGCCATGATACAGGTAACACCAAGAGGAGAGGTTTTCCTGTTCCAAAGCATGTGCATGCCCTCATGGATTTGCGGCATTGTTTCAGTATGCATTCAGTATTGATTCAGCATAAGCTGAAATAGCACTGGCAGCATATGCTGCACTGACACTGTCAACATAACAAAAGGCAGCATTCATAAAGCATCAGTTCTGTATCATTTCACCATTGTTTCAGTACCATTACAGCATGCTCCAAATATGTTACTGAGCTTGGAGCATATATGCCGAACTAAGTGTGAGCACTGCAGCATATCTTCAGCGTGATTTCAGTATTGATACAGCATATACTGATATGATACTGATTTGAAGAATTGTTTCAGCATATATATGCTGAGCCAATGCTGATCTTCCAGCATAATTGCAGCATTGTTTCAGTATCATTTCAGTATATGCTACAAAATGGTAAGGGCAGAGTCAATAGGGAACAGGGCAGAGTCAATACGGTACAGGGCAGTCAAAAATTATAAGAGCTAACATCCAGGGATCCCACCATCAGAGTTTAACAAGGGTTCAAGTACTCTGGCTTGACTGTTTTAATCCTATGCCAGTCAACACTGGTTCTGGTCACATTTCATTTGCTTCAAGCTTTTTTTTACTTATTCTAACTGTGATTCAAAAGAGTCTGACTGAGAATTCATTTCTTTTCATTAGCCTTATTCTTTTTCAACGTATTGAATTTAATGCTTTCAACATCTTTTCGTCGATATCTTTCTTAATGCTGCAGGTGGCACCATCAAAATTTGACACGTTTTTGCCTTTTAGCCTGATTGATATTCCTGTCAAAATTCATGATGAAATGTTCGAAAAATAGCATTCTCAAAATGTTTACATCTTGGCCCTATACAGTGGTCCCTGGCACCAGAGACCACCCTTACAGCAACAAAAAAGTGGTCTTATGAGACAGGTGGTCTTTCACGACAGGTAAATTACCATGGGATGTATCGAACTTGGAAATCTGAAAAGTGGTCTCTCATGAGAGGGTGGTCTGTCACAACAGGGGTCTCTCATGACAGGGACTACTGTATTACATAATGCCATAGGTGACCCCACCAATATTGAACTTGACCTAAATTTTCATACACTTGATAAGCCCTGAAAGTTATATGGGAAAAACTTGAGAAGTGTGGACTCTAATTGTGTCCACAAGCTAAAGTTTATGGACAGGTAGACATGACTGAATGCACAAGCTCCATAACCTTTGGTCAGCAGAGCTAAAAAGTGACTACAACCAGAAAGCCAATACACTTAGATAATGCTGTGTATGCAACTTACAAAAACTGACAGAGAAAAAAGATCAAAAAGTTTGTACACTAAGTGAAATGATGCATTCTGACACACCAAAACTATGATGCAGCCACCAAGAATTTTTTTCATTTGGTGACAATCACACGATTGAGAATGGATCAAGTGTATCCAGATCATAATTGCTGGACAAAATTCTATACACATGCACTGGGCATCATAAAAAATGAAACAAAGACTGTTGGCAAAATGAGAATGGTACGGAAGAAAATATTGTCCATGCAATATGTGTAACAAATACATAGCCCCATCATGTTGCACTATCAAGTTAGCACCTGTGTATCGAAAATCACAATTTCATTATGAAGCACAACACACAACAACACACTCACATTATCATAGGCTTTTGTTCGATATTAAACTATGGTAAAAAATGCCAGTCAGGATTGTGGGTATCCATTGCATTTTGGCTGCAGGCCCAGTACATTTTAGGGTCATGTCATTTGTCTTACATTCATTCACTCAGTATGAGCCCCAAGGTTAACAGTTCCTCAGCACAGTTAACATACCATGTCCAATGTCAAAATAATCCCTGGAAAAAATAATTGAAATATCTCTAGTTGCAGGCAAAAGGGAAGAAAATCCATGACTTTATGTCATACAGGACTAGCAGTCATTGTTTTGTAGGCTGCTACTTTGCAGTAGCGCAAGTGTAAAACAAGAGGACTGTGACAGTCCTGTGCTCAGCTGACAAGTACATATACCCTTGCGATTTTTTAATATTTTCCCCCGAAAAGAACAAAGAAATTCATATTCATGAAAATTTTTTTTAAAATACGAAGTGTGTACATTTGAACATAACTGATCAAGACCCACCCAAGGTACATTAATTGCCATCAAGTTTAAAGTCAATCTGACTGATGGTTTCTGAGAAGAAGTCAACACTGTGATTTAGCATTCTGACACTGCCCATTCACTTACATAGTAATCGAAAGGAAAGGTGCATTTACTGGTAAGTATTCGAATTAAAAAAATCATGAAAAATCAGGAATCCACAGCAATGGCAGCTAGTGACCCATTTTGTTTGATACTTTCACAAGAAACATATCCACCAAGTTTCAGCTTAATCTGAGTGATGGTCCTGGAGAGGAAGTCGAAAATAGCAATAACACACAAAAAAAGAAAATCGTAAAAAATTGCAGCACCACCTGGTGATCATATTCAGAACTAGGAGTCCCTAGGAGTGTTCTTATGTGATATCAAAGCAATTGGGGTAGCGGTTTCAGAGAAGAAAACTTTTAAAGATTAACCCCAAAAAGAGAACCCCTCCCCCCCCCCCCCAAAAAAAAATTATAACAAATCCAAAACTCACTGGAGCACGACCAATTGAACAAACTTGGTAGACCTACCCAAGGTACATCCCCAGCAAGTTTGAAGTGAATCTGGCTGACAGTTTTTGAGAAGAAGTAAAAAATGTGAATTGTGGACAGATGACAAATGAAGGGCGATGAATGACCTATCCTCCTAAAAGCTCAGCTGACCTATCAGCTGAGCTAAAAAAATATATACATTCATTTACTTTCACTTTATTTTTATTTTTACCTATCTTGTTAATGGCAGAAAACCACAAAAATAAAAACTCAATCAAACAGTATTTTAACAAAGCTCTCATAGAAACTATGTCCCAAATACTGAAAATAAAACGTCAGTTAAACACTTGTAATGCAAAAAAAAGTGAAAATTTATACATATGAACACAAGCACATTTATATGATGCACATACATGTAGCTTTGTGTGTTGGCCATTGACCATCAACAAAGTCATGCATACTTTCAACAAATGACAAATTGAAATCTGTTGAAAATACTGGCACCTGTCGCATACCAAGTGTCATTTGACACCAGACTTTCATCATTTAATTGATTCTCATGACTGGCCAACATTAAAATATCACTTTTTGGTATGATCATAAAATTTAGCTTTCATTATACAAGTTTAACATGACAAAGTACAAGACTGCCTACTGTGACAAAACAAAAACAAACAAAAAAAAATGTTTTTTAATTATGCAACAGTGTAAGTAGTTTGTAAAATCAAAATTTGCGGTTTTACTGATGCAATGACATGCGACTTTTCCCCATTAAAAACTACCCACAATGCTGCAGTGTCACACTGCTAGATACCCTCTCGTGAACGCTGAGTACAATTTTGCTTTTATAGTACATACGCAATTCCACACAAACATGTAACCAGCCCTGCAGTGTCAAAGGTACTTTACGCAGCATTAACACACTGCTGAAACAGACTATTAAAGAATTAAACTCTGTCAGGGTTAACTCTTTAAGTGCCAAATTTTGGACTGAATCAACAGCTTTGTTTGCTGCGCATCGGGCGCAATGTGCATCAAGAAAAGCAGTTGCCCTGGGATATTTTCTCTGGAACTATACGCTTACTGGTACTTGAATGAAAGGTCTTTTTACGAGGAATACCAATCTGGGATCCTAATGATAATTCAGACTAGTTTGAATTAAGAACATTGGCTTCAGTAGTGATTGGTTCTGAAAGAGATAAAGAGTTAAACTCTTTAACTCATTTCATATCAGTCCCTGATTTTGCCGTATATTTATCTACATTTAAGACGACAACTGAATATTTAAATTCTTCATGAAAAGAGCTTTCATTCAAGTACCAGCATGCCCATATATAGTCTTAAGTCAGTGGTTCTGGCACTGCCTGGCAAGTCATGCTGCAGCTGCCGCAAGGGCAGCTGCAGCATGACTTGCCAGGCAGTGCCAGAACCGCTGACCAAGACCTGTGACCATAGTATGGCATGAGTTACGTGTTAGCCTGCACATGAACACAGCACAGAGACTACAGACAGGCCGCATTAGAAAATTCCATCATACAAGTTGCACACAACTGGACTACAATGCCTTCAGTAGGTCAAGAGGTTCTCACAAAAGCACTACCAATGGTTTCTGCAAATGACATATGTTTGCACTTAAAATGCCTCCAATGCCTGTCAGTATCTTCAGGTTTTACATTTACGGGCTGTCATTTTTATACTTAATTATATCATGCATTTCTGGCTGGCACTTTTATATTTAACCCAAAACATCACTGGTTGTTATTTTTTTACCTATTATTTATTTGTATTCTCTACTCCATGCTACCTGTTCTGACGGTCGCCTCTCCCAAGATGGCACACATCTTGTCAAGATTGCTCTTTGACGGCTTTACAGTCCACTTAATTTACCTGCATCTTAGGACCACCTGTAACATGAGACCATTTTTTGCCATGTACAAGTAGAGAGGGTCTTAAAAAGCAGTTACTACTTTACTTGTTAACTTTCCCCGCTCCTTCGCATTGTATCTTTTTTTCTTTGCCTCTTCCCCGGAGGCCTCTTTGTGAATTTTCAAATCATTTTCCTCTCGTTGGAACACAAAAATAATAAAACCAACGTGTTGTTTGAACATCATCATAGCTGCCTGCATTAAGAATGCAGTTTAATCTGACAAAAAATAATTACAACATCATAACTATGCATGCATGCAGATAGATAGTGTTTTGTTTCGGGACAAACATATATGGATTGATCTTTGCCCGAGGCTATATTCAGTAAGGAAACGCTTTGAGACGAGAGAGGAAAATATGTCTATGTGGGCAAAAGGAAGCGTGTGGCTGCCGTCTCTGTGAATGTGTTCTGCGAAGGAGAGCCTCCTGTTCCTAGGTACACAATGGAGGTAAATGAACTGAGACCAAACCGACAGTTACCTTTGTGACTTCAAGGGTTTCTCATGTCAACACTGACACTTTGAAGGCTGATCATAACATGTAACGTATGTGGCGCATTTAATGCTTAACTGCCCGTGTATTCTCATAGCAATGGATCGCCGCCTTTACCAGTTCTGCACCTTTGTTGCAGCTGCGCCAGGCAAAGGCTCTCGCTGCATGGCATTTCAGAGTTAGCCCAGGTGTGAATACACATGTCTGCCTGTAATGCATTTATTTAGGTGTGTATGCAGACAAGTAGTCTTGTCTCTTCAGCAGATCTTTCTACCCTTCCTCTCTTTACACATGACAACATCCAAAGATGGGCTTCTCTAAGGCAATTTCACACTCCACCAAACAGTATTTGTACAACATATTTTTCTAACCCTGGGCAACAGCATGTTCCTTAACCCATAACTGCTGAATGCACAACCACGATTTTTTTTTTTTTCACTTTGGATAGTGTTTACAGTCCTTCATAATAGCCAAACCCAGTATTCTGTGTGATAAAAAGTTGCAAATCAAGGAATTGCATGCTTTGATTCATTAGACTGCCGTTAATATCGATATTATTCACCTATTATATCTGACTTTTAAAATCTGTATGTTTTTTACAGGCCAATGTTAAGAACACCAAGACCTCCTAAACAAAAATCCCCTTTTCCAGGGTTGGAATTTAACCCCTTTATGTTCCCATCAAACCCCTTATCACCAAATTCTATTCTCCTGAATGCAGTCTGTTTATTTGCAGAAGTACACATAGTGGGAACCTGCATCACTTGACTTATATGGTCACCAACTAATAATTTTTCAAAATTCTTCATGTTCTCTGGGTTGTTTTACAGCATTGAACAATAGTATGTAACAGTTGGTATGATCCACAGAGAGTTAAATATAAATGCACATTTAATCACATTCTCGCGTGCATTGTTAGTCATGGTAGCTTTTACATAAAATAAGTCTGTTTTCCTGGCTTTCTGAATGCATGTATATTTGATCATACACAGTATCAATATTTTTCTAATGTTAAGACCAAAATGTTGGTGAGTTTCTGAGCTACCTAATCGGTAAGCCATCACTCACACAGTCAGGTAAACTGAGCCAGAATTAAACTAAAAGCAAAGAAAATGGTTTATGCAGTTCGTGTCAGTGTCTAACTGACAGCTAATGGCAAAACAAGACTTTCTGATCAAAGCAATAGCATGGCCATTTGCTGGGAGCCATTGATGGTCTATTTATACACAGTTGTTCCTGTACACACATGTACAGAGAAAACACCCTGCATTAACCAAATATAAATTAAAAAAAAAAAAAAAAAAAAAGTACTTCCCTATTTAAAAAAAAAAAAAAAACACACACACACTTATCCATTAATTTTAGCAGTGTTACCCAGGAAAGCAAAGAATGAAGACAGATGGATACAGTTTGCATATCCTCTGGTAGGAAGTGACATATTTAATCTACATTGTATTCCTCTGCCACATTTTTAGTCATTTTCCATGCATGGAAAACAATGGTTCTGGGGATACAGGGCAATGATGTGTGCTTAATCCCCTGCAAGAGATATTAATAACCAACATTGTCCTCTTTGGTCATGGTATTTTTCAGAAATATCTTTAAATCAATGGTTCTAGTCCATCCTTTGCTTATAAAATAAACCTTTTAAAACTTTTTTGGGGGGTGGTTGTGTCTTTATGCAGCCAGTATGCTGCTACAAGTAACGGTTTAACCCTTTGGGTCCTATGAATTTCATAACTCCATGTATTCAGGGCCGATATATTGGCTCTTAGGGTCCAGAGAGTTAAGCCCTAATACAAGGTACTATGTGGTGCTTAAATAAGAAAATATACAAGTAATGGTTGATGCAAGGTACAGATATTAAAAAGGGCAACCAGTATAGAAGTATGGCAAATAAAAATACCCAGCATATTGGTGCAAAAACCCCTTAACACACCCCTCCTTACTGCATATTGGTGCAAAAACCCCTTAACACACCCCTCCTTACTGCCCATTACTGGCTGACATGAACTAACTGCAGAATTATGGCACAAGTATTATCTATCTTATCACAACTACATGCTCAGAATGATGAGATCACATTGAAATCTGCCTTCAAAGACCACCCCAGGGTATTACCAAATTTTGCTCTTCAAGACAGGTGCTCTGTTAGAAGTGGTATAACAATGAGGACAAAGATGAACAAAGTGTTAAAACACTTTGTTCATCAGGAATTGAAGAAAAACCACTGACCACCCATTTCCATGTATACACCAAAGGGTAACTGCTATTGTTGCTATAATCAAAGTGCTAGTCTTTACATCTCATTTGTAGTCAGTCTTAATGGATTGGATTGGTGTCATGAATCTGGTTTGAAATTTAGAAGCACTTAATTTCCTTGAATTAATTCACAGTATTTTTCAAATATAGAAAATCATGAAAGAGCGTGTACTGCAATCAGTGGGGGCGAAATTGGGTCATGGAATGAGGTAAGAACCTGAAGATAGTTCCTTGGCCGACTAGACATGGGCCAAAAAGACAGCCTGTCACTGCCCCTTGTGCCTGATATAGTAAAAAGTGTATGTACACACACACAAATACATATATATATATATTATGTGAAGAACGAGCGAGACTTGAACTTGCAAACTTTGGCACCAGTCGCCTAGCTGAAATGGGAAACGCACCTATCCACTGGACCAAATCCCCATTCTTAAAAAAAGAATGGTTCAGTATATAAATTGCAAAACTCTTACACGGAAACTTTATGTTAATATAGCTTTAAAATGTGTCTGTTAAATCAGAAAGGAATAATGAGTCAAAAGCAAATCAGTTTGCAGCATGCATTCAAAGCCTGCACAAATTAAATCCTACAATCCTGCCTTTAGTGTCCATAGGCTACACCTGAAGCAAAGGATAATGAGAATGCCAGAATGTCACTAGTCATGTTGTAAATGTTGAATCCAGCCACATAACTTCACTTGAATTAAAGAATTAATTGTACATTGCTCAATAAATTACTGCACAGTAAGCCCCCAGCAGACATTCAAAATACAACCAGGACTAAAACTGTGCCACAAACCTGAGAACTGAAGGAACGATGGACATATCTACCTCATTTAAATTGTTTAAATGTCCCTAATTAGTAGAAATTAAAATTCTACAACTTAAAGTTGGAATTGTACCTCTACCTTTAATAATTTTAGAGATATTCAACATCTACGCTTTTTAAGTGCCCCTAATTTGCAAAAATTGAAATTTTACCACATATACTTTTGGCAGTGGTTTACTGGACGTGCCTATAACTTAACTCTAAGAATTAAAACTGAAGTGCTACCTGTGCTATTAATAGTTTTGCAAATATTAAAACACTCAAAATTTCGAATGGCCATAATTTGATAAATTTTCTATGGCTCTATCCCAATTCAGGGGTCTCATTTGATGAATATGTCAATCACCATGCCAAGTTTGGTATTACAATGGTGTCTGACAAAAAATTGAGGTATCAATGAAAGAAAGAAAGAACGAAAGAAAGAAAGAAAGAAAGAAAGAAAGAAAGAAAGAAAGAAAGAAAGAAAGGAAGGAAGGAAGGAAGGAAGGAAGGAAGGAAGGAAGGAAGGAAGGAAGGAAGGAAGGAAGGAAGGAAGGAAGGAAGGAAGGAAGGAAGGAAGGAAGGAAGGAAGGAAGGAAGGAAGAAAGAAAGAAAGAAAGAAAGAAAGAAAGAAAGAAAGAAAGAAAGAAAGAAAGAAAGAAAGAAAGAAAGAAAAAGAATTTGAGGGGAAACGAAATGCCTTCGTTGGCACACAGACTAAAATACAACATTTCTTCATGCCAGAGTTATAAACTTTTATATAGAGCTGATTCCAGTTATTATAAGTGTAGAAGATTCTTGCTGAATACAGTAACTCTGAGTCTCTTGAACTGGTATAACACTTTTTTCTTTTGGTCCAATTATGGTCATGTACATTGGTATAAAGCTATAATTGGTGGTACATTTTTTTGTGTGTGTGTTTTTTTTTTTTTTCTTGCCTTTTCATATCCTATTAAACACATTCAAATGAAACTAAGTAAATCTACACTCTAGGGAACCTATACACAAAAAGTAGCTTCATCATATTTTCCTTTCCGTGCATGACCTGGATAACACTCACAGGTTTCCATCCACTGTCTACCAATCAAAGGGGAAACACACAGGTGCTAAATGTTCAACCTCCTTATTGTTGAAACCCCTCAGAGGGGAAACAAAAAAATATTGCCACTGACATTTAAGCACAATGTAACAGCCTGGTACAGATCTTACATGAATAGTCACAGGTACGATGAATAATTCTCATTGGAACAACTGCCTTGTCATAGACAAAGCAATGGAATTGATACATACAGCCAGCTGACAGAGCCACACACAGACTGCCACTGACATTGACATTGCCTCTAAAGCTGGTTACACTGACATTGCCTCTACAGCTGGTTATACTGACATTGCCTCTCCAGCTGGTTACACTGACATTGCCTCTCCAGCTGGTTACACTGACATTGCCTCTAAAGCTGGTTATACTGACATTGCCTCTACAGCTGGTTATACTGACACTGCCTCTAAAGCTGGTTACACTGACATTGCCTCTACAGCTGGTTATACTGACATTGCCTCTGCAGCTGGTTATACTGACATTGCCTCTCCAGCTAGTTACACTGACATTGCCTCTAAAGCTGGTTACACTGACACTGCCTCCACAGCTGGTCATACTGACATTGCCTCTCCAGCTGGTTATACTGACATTGCTTCTACATTGGTTACAGCCAGGAGCCAGCCTGCACCTCACATGTGGCACTTTTAGGACCATGCACTTCCCTCTCTAGTGGTAAAGCAGGCAGAATCGCCGATTCATCATTTTTATTACGGGATTACCTTTTGTCTGAAAATATTACATAACAGTAAAAAACAGTACAAAAAAACTATGACCATTTAAAGATTTTACTCCTTTTAAGTCGGCAAAATCATCATTGGTAATTCTGATGTTTGTTTCCAGGCCGTAATTGTTTTTTTGTCTGCATTTCGGCAGTACTTCAGCACTTCCAGTTATCATTTCCCGAACATTCTACGTCGCCATTTAATTCAGTTACAAATAAAGCAGAATAAAGCAGAATTCAGTAAAATTAAAAGCAGAAAAATATATTTTTAAAGCAGAAAGTGCATAACCCTACATTTTCACTTTGCCTTTCATTCTGAACACACAGTAACATGCCTATATCTCCCCAGCCAGATACCACATTAGCTGGTGGGCATATGCACTGTTCTTTCGTGCATCTGTCTGCTTTTGATGTAGACTTTGGATGTATAGAAGGCTACCTTTGTCCATACATCACTGCCTTTTCATCACACAGACACAAACTCTGTGGTTGATCCCTCTCCAGCAGCTGTATGTATCCTATCATTTGGGTCAGCTTCCAAGGCTTCTGTCATCATCACACAGTCCATTCCTACTGCTTAACCCTTTCCCCTTTAAACCAGCCAAAACCGGCTGGTGGTCAAATGTCGTCTGCTTCAGCGTTTTCAACTGATTTCAACAGCAATGAAAAACAATTTGACTGAGAATTGAAGATGAGACCTGTCAAGACAACATGCCCCAGGTCAACAGCTTTCCTCTGCATGGGTTGGGCACTAAGTGCCCAACCCATGCAGAGGAAAGCTGTTGACTCAGTCTTAATTCAAGGGGGAAAGGGTTAACTCTTTTAGTGGCAAACTTTTGCTGGGTCGACGGCTTTCCATGGCACACTTACTGCATCCACAACTCACCAGAAAGCTGTTGACCTGGACTGTTCTGATGACCTCTGTGGGCACGCTGCCACTGGAACCAGTTTGCTTAATAACAAAGAACGGTCCATCTTTGTTACGTTAATTCAAAGTACATGCACTTACTGTTAAAATTGGCCAGGAAGGAGTCAGCCCAGACTTCCCTCCACAGTCAGCCCAGACTTCCCTCCACAGTCCAACTCTGAGGCCAAGTCTGTTAGGTTGACTCTTTCAGTGCCACATTTTGGACTGAGTCAACAGCTTTCCTCAGTGCCATTTGGACACAATCCACCCAAAGTGGGCCCAAGCAGGCAGCTGACCTGTACTATTTTATTCCACACAAATTTTATCCATGCTAGTACCTGAATGAAACATCTTTTTTTATGAGGAACATGACTCCAGCCCCCTTATTACAACCAGAGCCGTATGTCTTCAGTACTTTTGATTTTAGTCACAGTTGGCATAGAGAGAAAGAGTTAATATATTTTTACGGGGTATAAACTCTCCTGTCTGTGGCGTAATGCCAATGAGGACCAAATAAACATCAAACTCTGCCAACCCTCATTAATCTGTCTCCATCAAATCATATCAAAAGCTGGACATTTTAATATTGTGGACTGAGCCCAGCCATCTCAAACAGGAGAAAAGTTATAAATCCCTATGCAGTAGTTCCTCCTTGATGGGACCACCCCAATGACAGACCCCTGCCTCGGAATGAAGACCACATTTCTCAGGTCCCTACTGCTATCATTTCCAAGTTGCTTGACCTCTGCTGTGGCGCCATCTGCTTTGTGTGACCACTTTTGAACCTGTCATGGGGCTAGTCTTTGAAAGATGGCAAGTGAGTCCACAGGTTATATGTGCTCAAGAGTAGGCAGAACAAGGCTATGAGTGCAGCAAGAAGGTATGTATCTATGGTGAAGCAATCTGACTACAGCGCTACACAAAAGCTTGAATTTCCAACATTAAAGTTGAGCAAAAGTTTCAATCTTACTTTAAAATCAGTGTGCAGGTGTCAAGTAATTAACTTCCAATTTTACTTCAAACTTGAATAAGTTAAAACTATATATCTATTTTTTTTATTTAGCCTTGACTTAACATTGGTAAAAATCTGAAAGAAGTTCACCTTTCAGTAGCTCTATTCCTATCAGCCTTGTAGTGTACTGTTATGAGGGGAAGGTATTATACCATCCAAGACCATTAGCAGTTGAATTTGCCTGACTTCCATATTTTACACTTTTCTCATTGACGTTTATTTATTGTGTTCAGTATTAGCAGATCAAGCTGAATTCAACCCCCCCCCCCATTATCTTTAAACATCTTCATGTGTTTATGTTTTTTTCTAAATCAATTCCCAGGTCTGTGTAACATTGTAACACTGTGTCATCCAGAGGTCTGTGTGATAGAGTATCAACCAGAGATTTGTGTAACATTGTATCATGACCATCTAGAGATCTGTGTAACATAATATCATCTAGGAATCTGCACAATATTATAGTATCATCTGAAAGTCTGACTAACTTTGTCACTTGCAGCAACACAGCATCACCTGCCATGCAGGCAATACAGAAAACAATGACTTGTCAGGCAGGCAACACAGTGACCACTAAATATTAGCAGACATACAGAAAGATGCAGTCTACCTCAGTACCTGTCGTGGTAAAATCTGTCACCTGTCTCATTTCTGACTCCTTAAAATGAAAATTGTTCGCACAGACATATGCAAAGTTTACATTTTTGGAACAATCATTATCCATAGATTATACTACCATCAACATAGCAGACAGTTGATTATAATTACCGCAAAAACAATCATTAATTTTACAAGACATTCAGTTATGAAATGCATAAATAAAGGTAGAAATGATTTCTTAATGATTTTACAAAGTATAAGTTGTTCATAGACAAATACTGGCTACATGTGCAGTTTAGAAAGTGTCTCAAAGAGTTACTTTATCTGTGTCAATTTGTTTTGTGGCTACTATGCTTTAAAAGTGGTAACATTTTCAAAGTTTATACCTCATGTTAAGTTCTCCAAAATTAGAAGAAAAAAAAAACACTAACACAAAAAAGGAAAAAAACACAAAAACTCACTAGCATGAATTTAGCCACATATGTGGGCAGTTATTTTCTGAAAACAGTATACAATTTGGTTGATAAATGTGGAATTAGTTATATTTTCAAACAGTTTTTTTTAACTAATGTTACACTGAAGTTTTCCATATGAGAATTAGATGCTTGTTCAATCAGTTTAATCAAATGTTTTAATTGTATATATTGTTCATAATTTTCAGATCATAGCCTTTCCATCAAATGGATACATTGTACTTTGCATAGGTATATATCAAATGCTTTGCGTTGAATGAAGGTTGGCTCGCTCTACAGATGCACAGCAATCTGTAGATTAACTGATTTTTTTAAACTTTTTTTTTTATCTCAGAATCTCTGACATGCAATTTTCCATTCTTGCCCTCCTGCAGTAACAGCAAAACTTCAACAGTTTCTCAAATTTAAGACTAAAGTCCCAGTTTGGGTAGTGTCCTACACTTTACAATTTGGCATCTTGCACCTTTCTGTTGTGAATTTGTTAGTTGGTTCTATGCAGTAGTTATCTGTTCTACAAGGGTTCTCAGACCAGGGTCGTCTCACAACTATACTTGTTTTGCTTTTTCTTGAACTCAGTTTACATGCAAAACACTCTTTACTGCTGAGTATGTTTATAAGATAAATGTTACCTCAAGTGATGACAACATACAGTTTACTGTTTGTATAAGTCTTGTCGCCACATCAAGCACTCTGGTAACCACTCCTGGGCTCACAGCAAAGAACAGTTTGGGCAGCTTTGTTCCAGGCCCCCTTTTCCAACAAACCCCCAACCCCTCCAACAACGCCCTTCATTTTATTTAATGCATGCGAGCACAGATAAAGAACATGGTCAGACATCCCTGGACTGCAGACAATACAGGCTTCCTATGGCATGAGGTCAAAGGCTTCCTATGGCATGAGGTCAAAGGCTTCCTATGGCATGAGGTCAAAACATTTGCCTGACTGTCCAGCTATGAATTATGTCTTCACACATCTCCCTGTTTTCAAATGATTTCCTATACCACTTATGATTTAAATGACCATACCAGTCAACATTCTCTGAAAAGAAATGAGAAGATTTTCACTCCCATTGGGGCAGATTTTATATTTAACAAAGGACAAAGATGCAAATAGACACGGGAGAGAATGTCTAAAATGAACAAAAACTAATATTGAAAAGTTCAAAATTGAGGCCAACTGTGAAAGAATGTAGATAGCTAAATGGAGAGACTTGATAAACAAGACGCACACACACACGCACACACACACACACACACACACACACACACACACACACACACACACACACACACACACTTGAAGTATGTTAGGTCTCACCCCCTCCCTTGAGTCAATCGTGACTGACATATTTTGATTGAATACATTTGCTGACTGTTACTTTTCCCCATCTGTTGCACTGGGGGCTCACATCATTTCAATAGGCCAACGTTTCAAAGGACACAAAAATATCGCGCATGTTTACATTGTAACTCCTAATATGTACATACACTTGTCACCTGTCATTAAATGTGTACCTCAGTTGAAAGGAGTCTTTGGAATATCCCTACTTTAGGGGGAATTATTTCAGTTTTATTACTGTTGCTAAAGCTGGCCACCTTTAGAAGTTGACTTTGGGAGAGTCCAAGTTACTTTTATGTGATTCACTGGTTTTATGACTACCCAAGCATGATAATGTCCTGGAATCTTCCTGGTCAGAACATCTGTAAACAGCAAATTATACATTCCTTAACAGTCTTTAAAAGCATAAATTCTACTGTGCACACAAAAAAAGTTGTACAAAATGTCATACTTTTTTCTATGTGTGCAGTAATTTGACTTGCAACATAACTCTAAATATATATTTTTTTCCATTGTTTATAATTTGTAAACTAATATCTCCTCCAGTCTTCTCTGAATGGAAACCTACACTCACTGTTGTTTGCAAACAGCATATGATTGCAACATGAGGACCGCAACAAAAACTGAAATTCAAAGACTCCTTTATATAAAATAACATACGGCAGTAACCAAAGGAGCCGCATATAAATTATCCCTGATGTTACCTGGAAATAAAGCGCCCAGTTATCTATGAGGTAAATCAGGCACATCCAGGGACCTGTGCTAATTGGAAACATATTTCACTTGCTTGTGATGTACTTCTGTGATTACACAAATAAACTAATATTTACTTGAGTGGATAAACAAACGAGCCTTTTCTGTGCATCTATCAAACAACACAACTCAGTTGCTGTGGAGCATTCTTCATATTTGTTCATGTGGCAGTTTATCTAATAAATTTTAAAAAAAGCAACAAAAAGTCTATCAAGTATGTAAAGTGAAACCTCATTATAAAAACACTCCAATATCTGACTTATTCAATATACAGTAAAACCTCCCTATACCGAACACCGTTGGGACCGAAGGAAAGTCTTTGGTATAGTGAGGTGTTCAGTATAGGGAGGGTTGCTTACACTAGAAGTATATATTTGGGACCGAGAAATGGTGTTCAGTATAGAGAGGTGTTCGGTATATGGAGGTGTTCTGTTAAAGAGGTTTTACTGTAATGACACAAATATTCGTGGGAAAAGGTTTATTTCTTTGTTATTTGCCTCATTTATTTGACATATTCAGTTACCCGACACATTTCCTGGAGAACACATGGTGTCATTATAACAAGTTTTCCCTGTAACAGCTTGTGTACCTTTGTTCATAAATTTTCATGTTTCATCAAAATTACACTGTACAGTGAAACCGGTCTTAAAAAACCATCCCTGGGGATGACCAACTTGTGGCCCCCCAAAGACAGGTGGCCTTTTAAAGGAGGTTCACATAAGATGAAAAGTCCTGTGCAAACTGTCCTAAATTAGTGGTCTTACCAGACAGGTGGTCTCTCATTGGAGTGACCTCTCAAGACAGTCTTCATTGTGCAATAGTACCTGCCGTATGTGACCACCCCTTCAGCCCAGAAAAATTGGTTGCATACAGCAGCTGGTCTTTCACCACAAGTATACGCATTATTATCCTGTAATAGATGAAATTTACGTTTGCTGAATGGTTTAAAAATACGAGAAATTCCCTGTATTCCCTCTTTGGTATCCTTCCTGATCACCAAACAGGTATACAAATTCTGTACACCTGTTTTGTGATCAGGCTCATGAATGAAATGACTGATATCAGTCACAAATAGGCCTACTTCAATTGAAAAAAAAGACCTTGTTGCCAAATCTAGTATTCTACATGTGATTAAATGGTTGATATTATTTAACAAATTGTTGTGTTTTTCATGTTTTTCAGTCATTTTTATTTGTCATTTATAGTCCTATTACAGGATAAAATCATCACTACCTGTCTGTTCAGGGGATACAAGAAAATATCCACGTGAAAGGATTTGTATGCCATTCAGCCATTGGCTTCTTGGGATACAAATCTTTTCACGTGGATATTTTCTTGTATCCTGTGAACAGACAGGTAGGAACTAATAGTATCAATGGCCAACTTGTTATCCCAAGGGAACATTGACAACTGGTCTAAGCGAACAAAGGCAGTATGGTGCACTTTGTAACCATTATCAAGCAGGTGCCAACCTTCCAATTCACTGCACATGCAGATGTCAGAGGATAAACTACCGTGCACCCTCTCAAAATGTCTCAGTTGCACTCATATCATGGGTTATCTTTCTTGTAATTATTACAGCATTGCCCTGTTTCCTTAGTGCATTTCTTCAGGAATAAAAATATGTTTTACAGCTCACGTTTTCTGTTTTTAAGCTGTGTATGTAATTTATATCATACATTTGTAGGATGTAAGCATATACTACATATATTACTAAACTTGAATTAAAGCATGCTAGGTATTTCTAACATAGAGGACCTTGAGGAATATAAACTATAATTTAAACTGCAGGTCAATTAAACACTTTCTCACTGAACTCTGTCAATGTCAACACCTACGAAAGTTGAATTACTCAAGACAAACTAATCTGAATTTTAACAAGGATGTTAGATTCATACTCCTTGTGAAAAGGTCTTTCATTCAAGTACCAGCATGCCTAGAGTTCCAGACAATATAATGGTCCAGGTCAACAGCTTTCCTCGGCATGCTATGGGCGCATTGTGGTCCATGCGTGCCAAGGAAAGCTGTTGACTCAGTCTAAAACTGAAAAAGTTAAACTAGCTAAAACTGCATGGTGGTCAAATGGTGTTTGTTTCAATGTTTTTGACAAGTGTCAACACCAATGAAAAACAGTTTGCAGGAGAATTACAGATAAAACCTACCAAGATAATCCATGTAGCAGGTAAACAGGTGTCTTAACTGACCCCTGGAATAGTACTTGGCACACTTATACTGGAAAGGAAGGTCATTCTGTGAACATTTTAAATGATAAATAATTTAATGAATATTTCATCAGAATACAGAGGGCCCCCTCTCATAAGGTCACCCTTATTGCATTAGAAAAGTGGTCACCTTAGAGGGGTGCCCCTTCTTGAGGGAGACAATACAATAGAATCCCTTCCTGCATGATGATAGTGGTTTATAAATGGACTGTGCCCTGGAGAGAGGGACCTCGTTCAAGGGAGACCACTGCATCGTACACACATCACTTTCTACCAGAGTGAAAGCAGTCAATTATATACAACATGGGGTTGGTTGGTGATCTTATCAATCCTTCCCCGTTAAAATCACCCCAAATCACCCGATATAAACTACCCTCTACAGTGGTCTGCCTCATATAAAGCCACCCCAACTGTACCAGAAATGTAATCTTGAAAGAGGGGTGGCTTCTCCTGAGGGAGAGAATAAAACTAAAATTATACTATACTGGTCTGCCCTACATACAGCCATCGGAACTACAGCACAAATGTGATCTTTAATCTTTCACCGCAGCATGTGACTGTGGTCAAATTGTCCACAGGCCGCAGGATGCGACTGTGGTCAAATTCCAAGATGGCTGCCAATTATGTGACATTTGACCCTTAAAATGACCCTCTGACTTCTGACCCTGAAACTGGCATTACTAAAAAGTGCATGATGTACATAAGTAAAGTTCTAATGAGATTTGAAATTACTTTGTCATTAAACATTTTTAGATATGAACTGTTGGTTTATACATGTATAAGAGGAAAGGGTTGGTAACCTGCAGCTTGCCTGTATAAAGTGACACGGCTGGCATTAAGTCCTATGTAACTCAAGCGAAATACAATGTTTACATAATATTGTTTACCTATATTTATTGTATTTACTATAAGTATATAAGATTGATTCAAAGGAACAAAACTGGATCAATTTTTAAATGGGATAAACGGCAGCATCAAATACATCTCTTGCTTTGTGTGTTTTAGGTCTTAAAGTCCAAGATTGCTGTCAAATGTTGTGGCATTTGACCTTGAAAGTGACCTTTCAAGTTACCTTGCAAACTTTTTTAGATACAAAAAGTAGTATCAAATTAGTCATAATATTTGAAAAATTTGCTTATAAATTTAGCGGTCAGAGGTTAACCTGAGTAGAAGTGCAGCAGCAAAAGAGTTAAACAAACGGCGGGGTGGCACCCTGTCAGGGGCGCCTTGTAAGAGGGTTACCACTGTACTTACCCTTTACTTATTTTGTTGACATAGTGGCACCTCCTCGTTACGCCCTAACTTCAGGTCAGCACTAGGCTAATGAGACCCCATGTCCAGTTTTAAAGATCGTCTCTCATGAGAGACTGCGTTTTTTTTTTGTAAGACTGCAATTTCACAATCTTACAGTCTCTTTCTTTATAAATCTTCCTGTTTTTAAGACCACCTGCCACTTGAGACCACCTTTTGCTGGTAGCACAGGCGGTTTGGAGGGACAGATCCAGTCTTCCAAATTTGTAGCCAAAATACTAAATATAACCACAGTTAACAACACTTTTTTTCATGGCCCTTGTCTTAAATAATTCACTTTATACAGATTTTAGCCAGCCACTTACACACTTAATTAGCCATATTCAACAAACATTAGCATTTAGCTAATTGGCTAAAAGTCAGAGCCATCCCAGGTTTTACATAGCAGGTACAACTTATGAAGGAATTTTTAGCTAGAATTGCAGATAAGACCTGCCATGACACCATGCCCCAGGTCAACAGCTTTAGACCTGCCAGGACACCATGCCCCATGTCAACAGCTTTATACCTGCCATGACACCATGCCCCAGGTCAACAGCTTTAGGCCTGCCAGGACACCAAGCCCCAGGTCAACAGCTTTAGACCTGCCCGGACACCACGCCCCAGGTCAACAGCTTTAGACCTGCCAGGACACCATGCCCCAGGTCAACAGCTTTAGACCTGCCAGGACACCACGCCCCAGGTCAACAGCTTTCCTTGGCTACAACGCAACCCCAGCCAGCTGTGGCATCAGTCATTTTCTTAAGACACGGTTATGGTGTTGACTTGGTCTGGGTACAGACCATGCTGTGACAACGCCCTAAATTCAGGTCAGCAGTAGGCTAATGAGACCCCACTTTGGAGTTATTCATAAAAAAATTCAACTCCATTTCAATCCCTGAAATTCCTACAGATTTACTCATATTTACCCCAAATTCTTAAAAATAGCACTTTCATCCACATATCAACATGTCCATTTTAAAAATGCACAAGGTTGTTAGGATTTTTTTTTCTTGGTTTGTTTTTTTCATTCCTGGGCAATATATATGACTCAGAGTGACTTATCAGGCAAGCTAGACCACAGACTAACAGCTTTAGCCTTGTTTGCATTGACTCCTATATCAAACTTTTGTGACTGTTATACAATGTAATACTAAATAGTGATGTCCTTCAAGCCAGTCTCACTGCACTATATACAAACCTGGCCAAGGGTTCAATCATGCCTATCAATGTACTTCTATATGTTTTATTGCTAAAACTTGACCCTTAAAGCCCTGATTTACGACTGAGTCAACAGCTTTCCTCGGTGCACTTTGCGTGCAATGCGTGCAAAGTGTCCCGAGGAAAGCTGTTTACTAAGACTATTTTTTGTTTTAGACAAGGCTTACTGGTATTTTAACGAAAAGTTTTCTTCATGAAGAATTTGAATCTTTTAACCATTATATCTCTAATGGTAATGATAAAACGACAATAGCCATGATTAGCACTTTAAGGGTTAATAGGTAGAGTGTTAGTCTGCAATATCCCCCCTCCTCAGGAAGGGGAAAAGTACCAAGAAAAAGAATCAGCTTTTTCAAACTTGCACATTGTTGAGGCAACTGTATAAATGGTGCCTCATAAATGAGTGTATGGTGTCTTACTGCTGCCTACAAGATGGTGCCTGACAAACTGAATATATGGTGCCTCACACATCAGTGTAAAGACCCCCCCCTCCCCATGAGTGAGTTTAAACTGCGTCTGTAGTGTTTTTACAGTGGGTCTATGTATGTTTTCTTTAAACTGGGACTAGGATGCCCAATAACTGAGTGTACAGTCATTTGTAACTGGGCACATGATGGCTGAATACTGGATGTACCTTGCTGTGTAACTGAGTGTATTGTGCACCATAACTGGGTCTACGATACCTAACAATTCCACATATGGTGCCTTATAACTAGGCGTAAGGTACACCATAACTGGTTCTACAGTATCTTATAGCTGGGTATATAGTGCCTTGTAAGGCACTGTGGGTGAATGGTACCTTTCTAGTGAGTATAAAGTGTCTCAAAAGTGGGTATCACATGTCTTATAACTGGATATAGGGTGCCTTATAACGGGATATAGGGTGCAATTTAACTGGGTGCAGACAGTATTATAGTGGCTGTAAGGTGTACTGAAAAGAGGTGACTTGACACATTGTAGGGCACCTTACTGGCTGTATCATGCCTGAGTATATGGTGCCCTGTAACTGGCAATATGGTCTCTTATAACTGGGTATAAGGTGCCTTATGACTGTATGTATGGTGTCTATAATTGGGTATAAGGTGCCTTATGACTGTATGTATGGTGTCTATAATTGTGTATAAGGTGCCTTATGACCGTATGTATGGTGTCTATAATTGTGTATAAGGTGACTTATGACTATATGTATGGAGTCTATAATTGGGTATAAGGTGCCTTATGACCATATGTATGGTGTCTATAATTGGGTATAATGTGCCTTATAACTGTATGTATGGTGTCTATAATTGGGTATAAGGTGCCTTATGACTGTATGTATGGTGTCTATAATTGGACATAAGGTGCCTTATGACTGTATGTATAGTGTCTATAATTGGGTATAAGGTGCCTTATGACTGAATGTATGGTGTCTATAATTGGGTATAATGTGCCTTATAACTGTATGTATGGTGTCTATAATTGGGTATAAGGTGCCTTATGACTGTATGTATGGTGTCTATAATTGGGTATAATGTGCTTTATAACTGTATGTATGGTGTCTATAATTGGGTATAAGGTGCCTTATGACTGTATGTATGGTGTCTATAATTGGGTATAATGTGCCTTATAACTGTATGTATGGTGTCTATAATTGGGTATAAGGGGCCCTATAACTGTATGTATGGTGTCTATAATTGGGTATAAGGTGCCTTATGACTGTATGTATGGTGTCTATAATTGAGTATAATGTGCCTTATAACTGTATGTATGGTGTCTATAATTGGGTATAATGTGCCTTATAACTGTATGTATGGTGTCTATAATTGGGTATAAGGTGCCTTATAACTGTATGCACGGTGTCTATAATTGTGTATAGGGTGCCTTATAACTGTATGTATGGTGTCTATAATTGGGTATAAGGTGCCTTATGACTGTATGTATGGTGTCTATAATTGGGTATAATGTGCCTTATAACTGTATGTATGGTGTCTATAATTGGGTATAAGGTGCCTTATAACTGTATGCACGGTGTCTATAATTGTGTATAGGGTGCCTTATAACTGTATGTATGGTGTCTATAATTGGGTATAAGGTGCCTTATAACTGTATGTATGGTGTCTATAATTGGGTATAAAGTGTCTTATGACTGCATGTATGGTGTCTATAATTGGGGTTACAGGGCCTGTCAAGTGACTTCTTACCTTTTTCTCGCCACGGCTGATGGAGGACAGGTAGACCCATATAAGTGTGGGGATTAGTTCCAGGGTGAAGCGTCGCAGATCGGCATGGCTGGAGCGGTAGAAGTCAAACAGCTGATGACAGACTGGGTCAATCACCTGGAACAATAGCAGTCACCGATCAAATGACGAGTCACATGTAGCAAGAGGCACACCTTGACAGCACCCTCCTAATGCTACCTCAACCACAGACATCTTGTGTGTACAACAAACCCTTTATGGGGGCATTATTGCTTTAATTCTGTGCTTTAATGTGATACCTGTCAACTCTGTCCCCATCTGATGGGAGTCTCTGACTTTTCAGCCCTCATTTTTTAGATTTCTCAGTGTGATTTTGGCCAATTTTAGACATGCTCCACCCTCAAAATCCATTTATTTCCTCTTTATTCTTTGTTAAAAATAAATTTCCCCTATGGGAAGAATAAATCTCCCTTTTTCTTGCCATAGGGTGTTGACACGCATGAAACTGAATTGACTGTTTTAAACATTTTAGACACACAACTTTCCAAAGGTCCATGTTTGAATTCCATATAAAAATTTTGGCTCATTTAAAATTTATTTCAAAACATATATAAAAAATTTAAGAGAATTGTCTTCACATTTCATCTGGGCTACTTACATATAAATGTTTGCACTTATACTGTGAAAAGATATCATTGAGACTTGTGTGCCTCTGTATTGGATGAATGCTTCAATATATTTGTAATAACACTGACCTCCTTAAAATAAAAAGGAGAGAGGTTACTTAAAAATCAACAGTGAAACTACATCCATTTTTTTGTTCACTTCCAACAGAACAGAGAAAGATCAGGCCAGAGCAGAAAGAATGAATCAATCAAATAAATAAAATTTAACACAATTAAGATTCAATACCATCAAATTCATAATAGAACTATACTCAAATGAATCAATATAAAGTAAAACAAAAATACAACACAAGTAAAATGCAGTCTTTCTTTACTGTACTTGTTTTTCCATTAAATTATATATTTACTTACAATTGGCATGCAGTGAAGTTTATAACTACAGTTAAATATCTAACATTTCAAATTTGACTGGAACAAATTAATGTATCATGAAATTATGAAGGAAATTAAGCAATACAGGCAGATTACCGTGCAGGTTAAGCAGGCACAGAAGAATATCCCATTTTTCTTTAAAACTTTATCATTCTCCTCAAAAAGTCAGTGCACAGACATAGATGAGGCGAAGATAAAAACCAAGATTTTGTTAGTACTTTTTCAGGACAAAAATGAATCTTAGCACTGAGCAGAAAAAATAGCCACACCAATGAAAGTGAAACTTTAGATGTGGTAAAGATGACTACATATAAACATGACAACATTAGGGGTATAATTAGCTTGGGCCTGGATGTTATACCTGTCATGTGAGTGTATTAATGTGGCCTTTTTATGGCTGCCTGGTCCAATCTCCTCTTGCTGTGTGTAACAGTAGAGTCCAGTCATATATGCCAACAATAACTTTCCTGCTCTCAACTGGACATTATGGTGCCAACTAGTCTGTGCGAAGCTTAGTTCACCAGTTTTTGCAATCAGAAATCTTTGAAAGACTGAGCTCTTGTTACTGCATGCACTGAACCCACAGATGTTTATTACAATTTAAATCTGGCTGAGATGTCACCATATTGAAGCAGTGGCAAGAATTAGTTGATAAGGCACCCAAAATGATGCAAATCCATTGCATTTTGAATAATGACCAATTATTTTGTCATAAAAAGTTAGGACAGTAATATTGATGTATGCAGGCCAGATATAATCACATCTGAATCAAAATTATCTCCATGTACAAATATCAGTTAATTCCATGGGTACTTGATGACTGTAACTGTTTTGGTTTTCATCAAGTCAAACCAGGAGTCTTCATAAATATAAAGTGGTCAGGTAATTTGCATGCTTCAATATATATTTTTTGGAGGAAAAAAATCATCAAGAATGTTATTCAAAAGACAAAGAAACTTGAGAATAGAACATTTACACAAAAAAGAAAATGACTTTAGTATGAAAGGTATCACGATTGCCTATGTATAGGCAGTCTTATTGCAAACAATATGTTTGAAAATTGTTTGGATGCCATTTAAGATGCAAGGCGTTGGTAGTGTAGGGGGTGTGTCCAGCCAGCTCTGGCAGCAGAACAACATAAAGGGGGTAGGACAAGCAGCCACTGCAGCATGGGCTGTGTGTCCTTTCAAACATACCTCTATGGATGACAAATTTGAGTAAAAGGACTTTATTTTCTTTCATTTCTCAATTGATTGATTGATTGATTCATTCATTCATTCAATCATTTATTCATTCAAAATTCATTTTTTCATTCAAAATTCATTTTTTCATTCAAAATTCATTTTTGACTTTGTGGCAATCAGTAGGTTACATTCCTGTTGAGCTTTGAACTTCTAGTCAACCCTGCCTGAAATTCTGGTTTTCTCTGCAATAGGACTCTCCTTGGTGTTTTGCCCTGAATAAGTAACTCCCATGGCATTCCAGCTGGTAGTGAATGCATGCATGTGCAAAAGTTCTGTCTCAATAAAGGACCAAGTTTAAAGTCAGTATGACAGAAAATAAAAGCATTGATCACTCGGCTATGAATGTAACTGGGCATGACAACTCTAAGGTAGAACCATTGTTTTACATGCAATATATATATATATATATATTCTGATGCCTTTTGAACACCCCATACATATACATTTTTATTTCCAGTTGCATTCAATAGCAATTTTTTTTTTATCAATTACATCAACTCTGTCAGTGCCAATCATGACTATAGCCGATCTACTTAAGTCAAACTAGTCTGAATTATCACAAAGATCCCAGATGCATATTTCTCGTAAAAAGATCTTTCATTCAAGTACCAGTATGCTCATAGTTCCAGGGAGAGTATCCCAGGTCAACAGCTTTTTTAAGTGTGCATTCGGCCCAGTGTGCCCAATGCACGTTGAGAAAAGCTGTTGACTCAGTCCAAAATTTGGCACTGAAAGAGTTAATGTTGTGGACTGCTATTATTTACTTCAAATATTTTACAAAACAAATGTAAAGTCCTGCTGTGGAGCTTTATTTAATGTGGTATTATTGAATTCTGCTTTACTGGCTCTGTCAGAATAGTCATTACAATAAGCACCATGCAACAAATAAAACATCACTGAGTACAAGCTCTTAACGAAACAACACACAGTAATGCCAGCTGTAAGCAACGCCTTGTGTGTGAGAGCACGTATCTCTTTAAGACTGTACTTGCATGACACTACATTCTGTTTCTCTTGCAAATTTACCTGTCTTTTAACTCATTCCATACCTTTCCCTGATTTTTCCGTATATTTACCTAGATTTAAGACGACAACTGCATGTTTAAATTCTTCATTAAAAGAGCTTTCATTCAAGTACCAACATGCCTATAGTCTTCAGTCAGTGGTTCTGGCACTGCCTGGCAAGTCATGCTGCAGCTGCCACAAGGGCAGCCACAAGGGCAGCCACAGCATGGCTTGCCAGGCAGTGTCAGAACCACTGACCAAGGCCTGTGACCATAGTATGGAATGAGTTAAGACCACTTGCTCTAGGAGACTGATGTTTGCTGGCAGTACGGCTGTTCTTAATTAACAGGTACAACTGTATATGTATGGTAGAGATACAGCTCCCATACAGGCACACAATGCATAAAGCTCAGCCTCTATGTGTGGCAATTAAGTATTTTGGAAAAAATCACAGATCTACTTGTGAAGACCATAGCCCTATTCTTTACCCCATGCTGCCTTAAACTGGCAGAACTGGTAGGGCCAACGATTTTCCGTTTCTTTTTTTTCTGAAATCGAAGTGGAATTGTGCATTTTTTTCATCCTTGAAATGAAATTTGATATTTTTTCTTATATGAATTATATATAAATATATAGCAGTGAAACAGAATTTGAAGAAAATTTTCCTGATGAAGTGGAATTCCTCTTGAAATGGAAATCATTGGTCTTAAACTGGCTGCTGGTCAAATGTTCTCTGCTTCAATGTTTTCAACAGCTTGAATGAGAATTGTAGATGAGATCTATCAAGATGACATGACTGAGATAACAACTTTCCTCGGTCTGGGATGGCCATTCAGGGAAGCTGTTGATTGGGTATAAATTCAAGGGGAAAAGATTAATCCTTCCCCTTGAATTAAGACCTAGTCAACAGCTTTCCTCGGCATGGTTGGGCACTAAATGCCCAAAACAAGCGAGGAAAGCTGTTGACCTGGGTCATGCTGTCTTGACAGGTCTCATCTTCAATTCTCAGTCAAACTGTTTTTCATTGCTGTTGAAATCAGTTGAAAACGCTGAAGCAGACGACATTTGACCAACCAGCGTAAGA
>CAXHWN010002425.1:638200-665200 GCA_964020975.1 Hermodice carunculata | reverse complement strand
TTGATTGTAATCATCACTAGAGATGTGGGCCATCAATGTTACACTTTATTGATTACTGCATGCTTCATTGAGCATTGGAGAAAAACTTCGGAGTGGCATTATTTCAGTAAGTAAACTACATAGGCCTTTCATATTTGGGTACATGATTTAATGTAATCATCCCTAGAGATGAGGGTCATCACTGTCACACTTCATCGATTACTTCATGCATGATTGAGCATTGGAGAAAAACTTCGGAGTGGCATTATTTCAGTAAGTAGACTACATAGGCCTTTCATATTTGGGTGGATGATTTATTGTAATCATCCCCAGGGACGAGGGTCATAACTGTCACACTTCATTGATTACTTCATGCTTGATTGAGCATTGGAGAAAAACTTCGGAGTGGCATTATTTCAGTAACTACACTACATAGGCCTTTCATATTTGAGTGGAAGATTTATTGTAATCATCCCTGGAGACGAGGGTCATCACTGTCACACTTCATTGATTACTTCATGCTTGATTGAGCATTGGAGAAAAACTTCGGAGTGGCATTATTTCACTAACTAGACTACATAGGCCTTTCATATTTGGGTACATGATTTAATGTAATCATCCCTAGAGATGAGGGTCATCCCTGTCACACTTCATTGATTACTTCATGCATGATTGAGCATTGGAGAAAAACTTCGGAGTGGCATTATTTCACTAACTAGACTACATAGGCCTTTCATATTTGGGTGGATGACTTATTGTAATCATCCCTAGAGATGAGGGTCATCACTGTCACACTTCACTGATTACTTTATGCTTGATTGAGCATTGGAGAAAAACTTCAGAGTGGCATTATTTCACTAACTAGACTAGGAAAGGCTTTCATGCTTGGGTGGATGATTCATTGTAATCATCCCTAGAGATGAGGGTCATCACTGTCACACTTAGAAGCTTCAGAAGCCTGTTGAAATTGGATGATCTCAACTGATTTCAACGACCTTAATGTATTTTCATGGGTGAAATGCAAAACGTGGCGTTACCACTGCAACTTTTGACGAATTCAAGCCAAGTTTACCAAACTTACACCACCTTTGCTTCTTAGGAAAGCTTTAGAAGTCTATTGAAAGTGGGTGGCCTTGATGTATTTTTGACCTACTTTGGAGGTCAGATGCATTGCATCCTCGAATGTACAATGCTATTCATGGCCAAGAGTCAAACCAAGTTCACCAAATTTATACTAGCTTTGCATCTTACAAAACGTCAGAAATCTCTTGAAAGTGGATGACTTTGACCTACTTTTGACTCGACAAATCTTATTTTCCTTGTGTGTCTTGGGTATAGTTGATTGTAGGTCCCTAGTTACTATTTAACATGAATAGCAAAGTACCTATGCTTTATTTTTGGTCTTCTTAAATTTATCTTGAAGTGTCCTTTGAAGGTCAAACTTAGGTAACTGAACATATGAAGTCATGTTGGCCAAGGGGTATTAAGTGCTTTACATGACATCTTTCACTACGAAGCTTGAAACTGGCATGTCAAGCTCTGATTTGTATTAAGATGTTATATACTTTATTGGCCATTTTGTTTAAAAAAAAAAAAGTGGTATATTTTGAGTAAATATATTGAGATTTACTTGATACATTCAACATCTACTAAATACCATTATAATGTTTGGTCTTACAATTACATTGCTACTGAATGCTGGCGAGACATTCATGCCTCCTGGGCATGGCTCTGGTTTTGTTCAAGTACACGATAAGGAGGACCTTAATAAATATATGTAAAATTGAGTGAATTGTAATCATACTGTGATATGAGTGTCCTATCTAATTTCAAGTGAAAGTATATGTGAAATACATTAAAATCAAGTGACTGGAATTGAACTGCAAATCTTTGCCTACCCTTCTCTCTCTCTCTCTCTCTCTCTCTCTCTCTCTCTCTCTCTCTCTCTCTCTCTCTCTCTCTCTCTCTCTCTCTCTCTCTTGTCGTGGATTGGTATATTTACTAGACTAGTTGCTATAAATCGCGACTTTTCGATTATTATTTTCTTTCGTTTGATATTTTGTCGTTTATTTCCTGTCCCGTGGTTATACACACACACACACACACACACACACACACACATATATGTGTGTTTCCATGTAATGCGCAGTTTACATTATTTTTGTTTTGAACCTTGACGTATGTAATTTTAGCAACTCGTTTCTTAATAGATACATTCGATGTTCATGTTATGTAAGCGTGTATTATCACTGCCTCAAAGTCTTACTACGTTGTGACTAATCCATACAGTTAAAGTAAGCCAGCGCAATTTATATCTGCACTGATCACAACTTCAATGGAGAATTTCTGAAGTCGACATGCATCATCCTATCTAGTCAGGTGTTACAACTGATATCAGTACTAAATGAATGTTTAAAGTGTCCAATTACTTTCTATGTTATACCCACTGTAAACGCGTACTCGTCTTTCTTCAACATGCCATGCAGTGCATTTAACAATAACGTGCTTGAAGATTTTTTTCTTTTCTGTTATATATTAGATATAATATACACCCTCTCTCACAATCACTACTGCATAACAAAAGTTTTGCTTATATATTTTTATGGTATTGTAATGGATGTACTAATGATCTTGAAATATAGCTGCTAGGACGTAATTCTTGTTGCTTTCATGAATCAGGATTTATGATAAGTGTTCAGTATGTACAAACGAGCTTGTGTTATTTCGTTGTATCTGCATCAAAAGCAAAACTTACCAGTTGATGATACCTTAATGTATTCCAACAATTTATATTCCTGATAAGTTCATAGCTTCAGCCTCACTATGCGTCCAGAATCCTTTCAATGCTACAAGAGTTGGTATGTATTTTGGTTTTTCTCTTTTTAAAATACACCTTGCCATGAGGTCTTTGTTTTCCGCATGTCATTTCTATGTTTTCTGTTTGCATATATATATCATCATATGTGTATTTTGTCTGTAAGATACAGCCAGCAGGATAATTTATTGAACTGATTCTACATTTACTTTTACACTCACTGTTTGAACCTTATTGGAACAGCGTGTAGCAGCTATCGATAAAAACTTTCTCTTGAAAAACGGGCTGTAGCATGCAGCAATACAGAGCTGCAATTGGAATTTCTCTGCAATTGAATTTTTTTCTGGACCCCTTTTGTTCCTGGTTTATATTAATGACATTGTTGATGACATCATTTGTGACATTAGACTCTTTGCCGATGACACAAGGTTTCTATAAATACTTCATGACCGCGAGCCACCAAGCACTCCTACGAATTCTAATCTTTGCACTTTCAAAATTGGGGCAGACTGGCGTGTTTCCTTTAAAAGCTCTAAAATCCCTTTTCCTTATCTTCACCTGTAAACATATCAAAGTCAATCACCAAACACTTTTTCTCGGCAACTCTGCAACACCCGAGACCACAAGACATACTCATCTGGGCATAACACTATCCCATAACTAAACGTGACATTCTCATTTAAACCACCTCGTTACAAAATCTAGCAAACGCCTTATGCTCCCAATGGGACTTAAATTTAAACTCTTCTGGAGCACACTAGATAAATTGTATCTTTCTATCGTCCGCTCAATCATGGAGTATGGTTGTGTTCTTTTTTATCAACTGAACCCAAGAACTGTCAAATTTAAAAGAAAATCTGCTGTACGAAACCGCAAGGATTTGTACTGGAGCTGCAAAAATTTACTTCTCGCGATTGGCTGCTGGCAGAGGTGGATAAAAACCACTTTTTACCTGGAGAAAATTATTCTAATTAATTATTACTACTATATGAAATGCTAAACAAACATTTTCCTCAGTCACATTTCGACCTAATACCAAACCATATGCTTGTACAAACACGTCGTCTTGTAAGAACCCCCCCCCCCCCCAACAAAAACAAATTAAATGTTGTACTAACCGCTTAAATACTTCTCTTCGTGGCGCTACGATTTTGTTTTTTTTGGAAAATCTGTCATAATTGTGGTGTGTTTTTGATATTTTCTACTTCTATCAAAGCATATTTTGGGTTGTTTTCAAGCTTAGTGGGGATGTAGCTGGACTCAGTTTGTACAAAGTTTTTTCATCATGTGCCCTGATGTGACACGACCGACATTTTCTGATTGCAACGAATTATTGAAATTCTGCGTTGTTGATTTGAGTATATGTACATGGCATGTTTGTATTATCACACTATGGATAGTAGCGAATCTGACAAACATGTGTTGGCATATATTTTGGTAATAACGGATTCTTGACCAACATGCAGTTACTACAAACACTGATCAGTAAATAGCTACGGGATTTCTATTGGTGTTGTTAATTTTCATACGACCGCCTTTCACAATATTTATTCTTAACAAATTGCAAGTGAAGTCTGTGCCTTTTTGGAAAATTAATGAATGTTGCAGGTCACCAGACATATAAGCACAGCAAAGGTCCTGCAAGCAAGTTCGGGTGATTTCCGCGCACCAACTAATGATATTACTCGCGAAAGATTTGTTGCTCTTCAAGTTAATGGAAAAAGTGCTCCGATTCCTGCATCAATCCTGAGGATTATGTGTGGCAAGAACTGGGTATCTTACAATGAAGATTTTTTTCAACAAACGGACAAGGGCAATAGTTTTTTGTGTACCGCTGAACCGTCTTGTACCTTTGGTTGTCGATAACATGATCATATACGAAACAAACGTGTTGGCGCAATAAGCAGCTAGATCATGCTTCACACAGACAATCTGCAGCTATATTTTATTAGTTTCTCAACAGCAAAAAATGTACACTGTTGCCATGTTTCAGAGAAATGACAGGCTATTTACTTAGCAATCGCTTTAAAGTAAACGATATTTTATCAACATCAAGACCAACTGACAGTTGACATGTCATGATCCAATCCTTCTGAGTTGAAAAAAGAAGAGTATTTAATGTCAAACAGATCCTCGGAGAAACGATTGTCTCGCTTTGCAGTGGGTCCGCTCTGCATTGCAAGTAACTGGAGACAGTGTTCAGCCCAGCGTGAGGAGTAAAATGAGGGTCGGTAAGGGGTTTCGCGTACTGGCGTACTGCGGCTTTTTATTTACCGTACTGGAAGCCCTCTTGTTTTACGTACTTCGTGCTATCTAAAATTTTGAAAGATTTTTATTTTCCGTACTGCGTACTCTAGAAAATTAATTACTTGTACCAGTGTACCGAACCCCCCTCTTACCCCCCTTATAAAATTCAACATTTTGACAAACCGCATCAAACTACTTACAGTTAATGGGCCCTAAATGGGACATCAGAGTGTTTGGCTGGTAAGGAATCTCTTCAACCTTGACTACACAGGAACATGAGTGTGTATTTTGGTTGCTCATGTGCAGCGAAAGGCAAGGCATGTATCTGTGGGAAATCACTGAGTCGTGTCATTACAAATCAATAAAATGAAAAAGAATATTTGTCAGCCATATCAGGTTTTCCTTGCTGATTATACAGCTTTTCATTCCATGGTGAAACCTTATAGCCGCGTGTGTCAAGTGCCAGAATTACTGTGACAGAACAAATGTTCAACGGACCAAGGTGTTTATAAGCGAACACACACTCCTGGTCACCATAAGTTTCCGCTCCGTTGTTTTTTGCAGTTGCAATATTATATATATGTGCACCATACCCCTAATTGTAACTTCAGACATCAAACTCCAAATTGCAACACTAAAAGGGAAAATAGTCTAAAGACTTCTTTTCATAATTTAAAGTCAGTCACTACTGTCATAGTATCCAACATGCACGTCTTAAATTGTTAATTATATTCCATTTATTTTTGAAAAATAGTTGTTCAAGCTTTGGCTTTAAACGGAAATTGAATCAATGGTTGAATAATAAAGATAATGATTCGTGTTACGTCACTGATGATGGTTACCTTGTTTCATGATCGAGGATCCTTCAACTTCTTGATGCAAGTCGCTTTACCGACTTCTGTTGTGTTTGTATTGTGGGTGTTGATATTTAAAGTGTGTGTGTTAGCACACACTTTTCTGTTTTTCTAGGAATTCTTTATTTAAAGTGTGTGTGTCAACGCACACTTTTCTGTTTTTCTAGGAATTCTTTCTTTCTTTCTTTCTTTCTTTCTTTCTTTCTTTCTTTCTTTCTTTCTTTCTTTCTTTCTTTCTTTCTTTCTTTCTTTCTTTACCGGCAAATTTGTCCGACATTTCATTTGAAAAGTATTACATGTAGAAACTCCAAACTTTGCACAAGTATACTTCTATGGATAAAGTCTGGCCTTTTTGTAATGAGAGGTCATGTTTTTGAAAATTATGCAAATGAGGGCTAATTAAAGTTTTAAATCTTCAATATCTTGTATACTATAGTAGATGTGGTCCCAAGTGTATGGGAGTTCAATCATAGCAAGGTAAAGGTCATCTCAAATGTCAAGGTCATGTCAAGGTCAAAGGTCAATTTTAAGCCAAAATGTCATTTTTGAGGTCAAGGTTCACTTCAGGTAGAGGTCATCTCAAGGTCAAAGGTCATTTCAAGGTCAAAGGCCACTTTCCTTGGTGGCCTTCTTCTAGCCATAACTTGGTCAATTTTTATCTAATTTTGATCATCTTGGGCTCATATTGTAGCTATTGTAACCCTGCATATTTTAAAATTTATGTGTGGCCTCTAATGGTTAAAGGTCAAAGTCATTTGAACCTTTGAAAGTTTCATCCAGTCACAACTTGGCTATTTTCCATCCAATTCTAATCATGTTAAACTCAAATTGTAGGTATTGCAACACTGCACATTTTTATAAGAACACGTGACCTCAAAAGGGCAAAGGTCAAGGTCATTTGGAGCTTTGAAAGTTTCATCGTGCCATAACTTGGTAAATTTTCATCCGATTTGGTTCATGTTCATGTCAGTTTAACTTCTAATAGGGGGTTCCTGACCATTGCACATGTAATGAATCTAAAACAAAAGTTGTAGCAATTTGAATTATGCTAAACAACACCATTAGAAGTTTTAAATCTTAAATAACTTCAAAGCTATAATAGATAGAGATGTCATTCCAACATCTACTCCTGTGTTATGGAATAGTTGTACATTGCCATACCAATATGCTTTGAAGACACACACACTGATTTGCTATGCAGCAAATCATCTTTTCTAGTTCTTTCTTTCTTTCTTTCTTCTTTCTTTCTTTCTTTACAGGCAAATTTGTCCGACATTTAATTTGAAAAGTATAACACGTAGAAACTCCAAACTTGGCACAATTATACTTCTATTGATAAAGTCTGGCCTTTTTATAATGAGAGGTCATACTTTTCAAAATTGTGCAAATGAGGGCTAATTAAAGTTTTAAATCTTCAATATGTTATATTAGACAGTGCATTCCAACTTGAGCTCTGGGGGCCGTCTCATTAGTTGTGACCACAGTGCTGATGGGCCAAACAGCCTATCACTGACCTCTTTGCCCTGCCACTCAACCCGGCTGCTATAATTAGTGGTATTTGTCAACAGGTTCACATGGGTGCTGCTGTAGACATTTATATGGGTTTTATTTTCACTTTTGTAGCCTCAAATAATTGGATTTTTTACAAAATAATAATGCTAAAGGGACACCATTTTACTGTGGAGCTGGCCCTGCTATGTGTCTGCCACCCCATCAAACACACATGACCAGTGACAGTGAATGATTGCTATCAAATGGCCAGCTTATTCCAAAGTCCTGGCAAGTGTAACCACATCAAAATAAACCCTACCCTTTCCTCCTTAAGTTTATGTGTATTTTATTACCCCAATAGATTTCACTCATAATCCACAGCCTTTATCAACATCGTAAGACCTGTGGAACATTTTTACAGGGGTGATTTAGACAAAGCAAGTAGCCAAGAAGAGGCAACTGGAAACTGTGCGACGCGTTTCGACCTGTCTAGGTCTCATCAGGCACTGGCAGGGATTTCAAAATGTGCCATATATATAGTCAAGGGTAACAAATGCGTTGCTAAATTTTTACAGGGGTGTCACACCTCAAGTAAACTGCAAACAAGCCATAATCCTGGTATATATTTTACAAGATGTGACATCAAAATGACCCTTTGAAAAGACGGCATCCCTGGACTCATTCAGCACAGAAGTCTTCATTTACTGTCAGTAAAATTTGTATCAAAGGGATATACTGAGTATTCTTATCTTTTAAATTAGGGGGTTCTGATTTAAAATTTCTGACTATCATAATAGAATATAATATGTGTTCATGATTTGTGACATTCTGACCATTTTTATTTGTTTCACACATTGTATTAGCAATGCAAATTTGAAAGAATTAGCAAAGAGCATATCCTTTGGGTTCATCACTGAATGAGTTAATTTTGTCATATAAACATTGGCTGCATTGATTGAATGGCTATGTGTGTTTGGTAATTTTATTATAAGTTAATGTTTTCTTTCTGGACAGCAGTCAGTTCAGTGGCTCTTAAAGAAAACATTTTGGGCTACATTATTTCTATACAATTACACAGTCCAGGAAATGCTCAAGATCCCTGCTCATGCATTCTATCATTAAAGTGTGTGTGTGACAACATCCACTTTTCTTTCTTTCTTTCTTTCTTTCTTTCTTTCTTTCTTTCTTTCTTTCTTTCTTTCTTTCTTTCTTTCTTTCTTTCTTTCTTTTTTTCTTTCTTTCTTTCTTTTTTCTTTCTTTCTTTCTTTCTTTCTTTCTTTCTTTCTCTCTTTCTTTCTCTCTCTCTTTCTCTCTATCTCTCCCTCCCTCCCTCCCTCCTTTCTTTCTTTCTTTCTTTCTTTCTTTCTTTCTTTATTTCTTTTTCTTTCTCTCTCTCTCCCTCTTTCTCTTTCTTTCTTTCTTTCTTTCTTTCTGAATTTGAAATTTTCAATCTTGAATATCTTCAACAGTATAATAGAGATGTCATTCCAACTTCTACTATGGGGTTGTTGACCATTGCCCCGTAATCACCTAATGAATTAAAAATAAATGTTGTTTCAATTTAAATTATCTAAAAAAGCACCATTAGAAATTTTATATCTTGAATAACTTCAAAGCTATAATAGATAGAGATGCCATTCCAACTTCTACTCCTGTTTTATGGAATTGTTGTACTTGCCATGGCAATATGCTTTGAGGACACACACACTGATTTGCTATGCAGCAAATCATCTTTCCTTGTTGAATAACTATTTCTGCTGGATAGCTTGATGGTGTGTAAGTCGCACATTGCATCTAACATACGTAGGTCGCCACAAAGGTTTAACCTATGGCCTTTCCTCATGTATGTGTTCTCTAATCATTTCAATACTTTGGTGATATCCATTGCTCCCCAAACTCAAACATCAGTTTAATTAAAAACCCTGTAAGGCACCTGATGACCACAACCTATGCCAAACGAAACCAAATTATATAATCAATACACACTGAATAAACAGTATAAGCATACTATAATGAGAAATAAAGGCATTCTAGATAAAAAGGTACACAAAATGTCCCAACGGTACTTCTTACATAAATTATCCGAGGCCGTGTAAGTGATATCATACTGTACTAAATTCATGACATGATCCTAAATAATTTAGAAAGATATTTCCATTCTGAATGGGGTGGTGGTGGTGGTGGTGGTGGTGGTGGTGGTGGTGGTGGCTGTCGTCGTCGTCGTCGTCGTCGTCATCATCATCATCATCATCATCATCATCATCATCATCATCATCATCGTCACAATAACGGATCTGTTGATCGACTGGTCTAATATCATTATAAATATGTATTTTTAGACTTAACAAAAAAATGTTAGCTCCCCATTACTCAAAGCATGCATCCCCAGAAGAAGCCTGTGTCCCAATACATCATGCCGTCATCATCTTGACTTCTCATGTTGTGGTCACGCTGATGCTCGAAACCATCCACTAAAACTTGTATATTTAATATTGCAATGAAAGAAGAAGCAGGTGGCTGAATAAACACATGATGAAATTGTTGCATGAGCCATTGTTGGAATATGTCTGCCCTGACAAGCATAGACCTTAAAATTTATAAAATTTCAATAAAATGCCACGCTATTTTAATTTAATATTGGTCCATGATTGGTAAGCGTTGCGTGGGTGAGAGGATGTAATAGTCTCGCAGAGATTAATTCCACCATTAACTCATTTCAAGATTATATCGTATGTCTCAAGCTTAAGTTCAGCATATCCAAGGTTAACCATTGGCTGTCACGGGTGTACTGAGGACAGGTGTCTGACGGATAACAGTTAGGGGTCTTTTCCCCAATGAATTAAAATATCCTAACTGGTTAATATCTGGATGTTATACCAATATTTACGCATCTTAAAGTTTGATTTTATTTGTTTACCGTGAAACAAACTCTTGGGATAGCCTTACGTTATGTGTTTTTTGTGTGTGTCGTTGCTGTGAGCAAGCTTATGTAAGACTAACAGACACACTTATCTGGACAAGGGCAATCGTCAGCGCCATGGAGCTCTCAGAGCAAGGCACATTGATTGGGGACATAATGTTTTGCAGATTTCCTCGCGCAGTTTGGATTCGTTAGTAGTAGTGGTAGTGGTAGTAGTAGTAGTAGTGGTAGTAGTAGTAGTAGTAGTAGTAGTAGTAGTAGTAGTAGTAGTAGTAGTAGTAGTAGTAGTAGTAGTAGTACTAGTAGTAGTAGTAGTAGTAGTAGTAGTAGTAGTAGTAGTAGTAGTAGTAATTTTGATTGCAGAATCCATGGAAAACATGGATCGGATCGCATTTGAAACACGTCCATCGCGGCCGGTATGCCCAGGAAAAGAATTGTTAATATACTTTTCAGTTTTCCTGGCGTCTAATGTATTTATTACGCTGGTAGCATGTGTATTATCTTGAGTTTTGAACTTACGTCACTCTTATTTTGTACTTTGTGTGTCATATGTTATGTATTGATTTTTGCTCGTCCACGGGAGTTAATAAAAATATATATCATCATATTAAAGTAAACCGGGTCAGAGGGAGGGTAGAGAAGTTTAAACATTATACTTCCTGAGCAGAAAAGGACCGACCTGTCACATGATAGCAACGCTTACCTGCCTGTTTACTTACGGAATTTGGTCATCTGGTAATACAATACATCCCGTGCTGTCAGGTGAATATCTTGACATGTTGTTAGCACGGCAGAACGGCGGTGTATTATCAGTGCCCATGCCGAGGACGTGCGCGAGTCATTGTATATTGTTGGTGTTTTGAATTTTTAAATGTATCCGGTGCACAGTTATGGAATGTGTGCTCATCATAAATGCATGTACATGCACTGTGCGGAAACAACCGCTAAGGGTAACCCGGGCATTGCTTGGTTAAGTTTATTCCAGGTCGTAATTATCATTTTCAATCAGACTACTTTTATGAACATTCAATGGGTCTGTTGACGGTGTGTATAATTGGATGCAGTTTTCTTTTCCGCCTGTTAATTTTATGTTGAATAGTCGACTAGAAATCAATAAAATAATGCTAAACTTTGACGGTACATGTAATAACCTTGCACTCCCTTTGACCAGGTGGAATTTGACACAACAGGTAGGCAAACAGAATGGTCCAATGGCAGTGCCGGGGCTAATTACGCAGCAGAGAGGCACGTCGTCCGTCAGCCTTGTACCAGCAGGTCTTGCCAGTTTGGATTTAAGCCCATTTTGCCGTACAGCTAATTATACATGCATGCCTTTATTTATTTTTTAAAAACATATTGATTCTGGGTAATCTAGTCAGTCGAAGACTGTTCTTCCCCGGGGGCCAGTAATATATATATATATATATATATATACATATATATATATATATATATATATATATATATATATATATATATATATATATATATATATATATATATATATATATATATATATATATATATATGTATGTATGTATATACGAATGAAAATTTTATAAAACATTCTTGAACCGCGGGAGCGCCCCTGGACATTTGCGTTTAATCTGCTAATCATTGTCACTTCTTTCACTCATCGGTCTAATGTTTTTTTGCCTCTTTTCTTCGTTTCGTTTTCCAATCGGCCAATTTCATTTTTTTTATAGATATTTTGACTTAATAGTGGCCGCGGTTTATACAAATCATTTGCCTCATGCAGCCCTCGCAAGACGTTTTGCATTTTCGCCTCACGAACAAACATATCCCTTGGAATCACTGAACATTGCACATGGGTTTGTATCTTTCTGAGGTAAACCTCTAAACAGCTTGGAACAAGATAATAGATTCACATTTCCTTTGGATCATTTTGGGGAGAAATGACTATTTAGGCTTTACAAAATTGCCTTACCCGATTGTTTTACATTGCATACGGCACCACTGAGTTTCACATTGGCCAACGGATAGCCCAATTATTTCGAGTTGGTAAACTTTGGGTGTCTGTTCGGTTTTGTGTTTGTTTTTCATATCTGTGTACCAACATAGACATTCTGTTTTTCCTGAAATTCTTTATTTTCTTTTTTTTTCGTTCTTCCTTCTTTACCAGCAATTTGTCCAACATTTCATCTGTACACCATTATACCTAGAAACTCCAAACTTGGTATGATTATACCTCCATACATGGAATATTGCCCCCTTTTTTAGAGGACTGCACATTTGAAAATTATGCAAATAAGACCCATTTAAAAATTTCAATTTTGAATATCTTCAAAAGTGTTACAGGTAGAGGTGCCATTCGAACTTTAGTTGACAAGCTCTTGCTGCAGACGCATCCAACAAACCACGAACAAAGATTTAAAAAAAATTACTTTATGCTAATGCGGGGTACATTGGAAGTTTAAAGGTTGAATGTCTTGAAGGCTATTTTAGGTAGATGTGCCATTCCAATTTAATTCATAAGTTTTGACTGAAGGCACATCCAGTAGATCACAAAGAGTTGTAGCATTTAAATTTGTACAAGTTTAGAGGCACGCGGGGAGATTTGTTTTCAAACAAATCTTCTTGCCTAGATTCTTTGTCTCTTCTTTCTCCTTTCCTCATCAGCAACTTGCCCGACATTCCATTTCGACACCATCATACCTACAAACTCCAAATTTGGTTTGAATGTACATCCACACATAGAGTCTTGCCGTTCCTTTTTTCCCCTTTTTTTTACAAAAGAAGTATGCCATATTGAAAATTATGCAATGTAAGGCCATTTGAAAATTTAAATTTTGAACATCTTCAAAGGTATTATAGGTAAAAGTACGATTCCAATTCAGTTTACATGATTATGCTGTAGACGCATCCAATAACCTACAAACAAAATTTTGGGAATTTTAATTCATGCTAATTAGAGTCACTTGACACATTTATGCGTTGAGTATCTTCAAAACTATGATACGTAGAGATGCCACTCCAAATTAAATTTATAAATTTGTGTTTAAGAGATATACCATGACCCACAGCCAAAGTTGTAGCATTTCAATGTATGCACCAGCATTTGAAGGCACACAGAAGGATTTGCTTTCAATCAAATCTTCTTTTCTTGTTGCTATTGTTGTCGGCGGTGGTGTTGGAAGAGTATATATACAGAAATGCCAACTGTACTTCATCGTCAGGAACAACCTCTGAAATTAGCTGAATTCTTTACCAATTTACAGTGCGTGTTCCTTGTCAGTATTGAGTATTTGCTGCTGTGTTCTTTATTTATAATTTTGAGTCCCAGATGGTCTTCACTACTTGTCACTGAAAAGACACTTCGAATGTTGGCATTCATATATATATATATATATATATATATATATATATATATATATATATATATATATATATACCATGTCGTCGGACATCTATAAAATACTAGCTTGATCCCCTTGAAATGCAGACCCTTTTGTATTTGATACGCACATATTTTATTGAACAATTGGACAACGGGACCAGGATATACATTAGATCGTTTCGTTACATGTGGATCAGGAAAAGAGAGGTAAGGCAGATAGGAATTAATAACGGCAAATATGACTTGAAACGTTTAAAGGGGAGCACATTTTACGCGCTGGTAGTGGCAAAAGGCAAACAGAAATGAGAAGTTGTAAGGAGACATGATATACTAGAAAAGAAGAGTTGCTTCAAAGCAAATATATCTGTGTGCCTTCAAAAGTTGTAAATATTAAATGCTACAACTTTTATCCTATGGTACTTCACATCACTTTAAGCCTATGCCTGGATGCAAATTTCAAAGTCCAAATGACCTTGACCTTTGACCTTCGACCTTTACAGGTCGCATGTAAATTGCACAGTGTTACAATACCCACAATTTTAAGCCCAACATGAACCAAACCGGAGAAAAATTGACCAAGTTTTGACAAGATAAAACTTTCAAAGGCCCAAATGACCTTGACCTTTGCCCTTTTGAGGCTACATGTTCTTATAAAAACGTACAGTGTTGCAACACCTTTGGAGTCTAACATGATTAGAATTGAATGGAGATTGGCCAAGTTATGGCTGGACGAAACTTTCAAAAGTCGAAATGACCTTGACCTTTGACCTTTAGAGGTCACATGTAAGTTTCAAAAATGTGCAGTGTACAATAGCTACAGTTTGAGCCCAACATGATCAAAATTGGATAAAAATTGACCAAGTTATGGCAAGATCGAAAGTGGCCTTTGACCTTGAAATGACCTTTGTCCTTGAGATGACCTCTACCTGAAGTGAACGTTGACCTCCAAAGGATATTTTGGCTCAAAATTGACCTTTGACCTTGACATGACCTTTGACCTTGACATGACCTTGACCTTTGAGATGACCTTTACCTGGCTATGATCGAATTCCTATACACTCGGAACCACATCTACTATAGTACAGGAGTTATTGAGGATTTAAAACTTTAATTAGCCCTCATTTGCATAATTTTGAAAAGCATGACCTCTCATTATAAAAAGGCCAGACTTCATCCATAGAAGTATAATTGTGCCAAGTTTGGAGTTTCTACGTGTAATACTTTTCAAATGAAATGTCGGACAAATTTGCCTGTAAAGAAAGAAAGAAAGAAAGAAAGAAAGAAAGACATTACTGACATTTACCTATTCCATACCAGTCCCTGACTTTTCCGCATATTTACGTCGATTTTACACGACAATTGCATATTTAAATTCTCCATGAAAAGAGATTTCAATCAAGTACCAACATGCCTATAGTCTTAAGACAGTGCCAGAACCACTGACCTTTGCCTGTCACCATAGTATGGAATGAGTTGATATACTGCCAAAAAGCTCCATTTAAATCTTTTTTTTTTACTTATGAATAAGTGTAAACACAGCCTTGAATATCTTTTCATTAATTCCAAGAGAACAATTTTGAGCTATAACGGCGGTAGTCTGATAAAGTATACATGGAGATTAATACTGATTTAATTGTTTTCTTGACAAGTAAAATATGTAGTGAACAATATTTTCAGTATCATCAACACAATAATTACTTCCACTAGTTTCTGGAAGAGCCACTTTACCAGTGTTTATGAAGGTGTCGGTTAAGATGACTGCAGCCCATTTGATGTCTTGCATTTAAATTGGAGATGTAGATTATTCTGTATCCCTACCCCTTTTGGTCTTTATGTAGTCAAATGCCTTCATCATATAGTCTTAGTGGTACCCTAGTAAAAATGACCCTGATTGATAAAGTGGTGCGAATGGGGATTTCGTCGGTTCAGGATACCCTCGATAGAGGGAAGCACTGGCCCGGCGGGGACCCAAATCGTGATTATGATATATATTTTCTTTTTCAGTTTTAGTTTTGCCCAAGGTTTTTATGAATGAGTATTAAATATATATAAGGAGATACTTATATCACTTGCTCTCATTCGGTGTGAATTCTGTAAATATGGCCATATATTTCGGTGCAGGCCACCAATTTACCCGATATCGGGGGTTCATTAAAATTATTAAATATTATATTAATATAGCGGTAGAGCGACACATAAAATTTGTATTTTAAGGGAATAGATACAGGTCCTTAGTATTACAACATTGCAGGTACCGATGGAACCGGTTGTGTACCCGAATAATGCATTTATCACGGGAACCCGGTTTCAATTTTCAATACCCGGGTACCCGCAAAAAATTGAAGCCCAGCATGTATCGATACATAATAAACAGATATTGATTTAGGTGGTTCTTTATTTCATTTTTATATATAAGATTATGTATTTCCCTGTTGCAGATGTTCCATATAGGTATATGTCACCACAAAGCGGCAACATGGTTGAAGTAGATGCAGTGTAAAAAAAATAAGAGTTTAATTTGTGATTATGTAGCGAACAAATCATGGCATCCACCTTTTTGGGGGCACACTTTAAATATCAAACGCTATTTTTTTCAATCGAGGGAGAGGCTGGCTTTGTCTGTGTTTTACAGAAAGGGGTTAACTATGGCGCAGGCAAAGTCAAGGAGCAATCCTTCCAAAGCCTGGCAATATTTCGTAAAAGGTGGGGATACGATAACCTGCGAAATGTATTCCAAAAGCCTGTAGTACAGCGGGGGATCAACAGACAATATGGTGAAACCCTATGAAAGATGCCTTTCACCCGACTGTATCATACCCAGGGCTCGAATTTAGCGGGTGTCCGACGTCCCGAGACACCCTGAGATTGTACCGGGTATGTTGAGATAACGACAAAGATTCCCGACCGGGCATGTTAAAAATACATGGGCATGAGATTAGCTTGCTTATCTTTAGGACTTTCCAAAGGCCGGTGTGGTACACGTTAGTGCTGGTCCAGCTACCGGACTTTCCTTTACACACACGTGCGTGGAAATAAGTATATTTTTGCCGCATTATTCTTATTTATGTTCAACAACTTTATTAAAAGGAAAACTTCATACCAAGCATGATCGGTGTTTAATCAGTAACGGTTCAACGACAAACCTGTGCAGTTTCACCCCGAGAGTTTCACAAGTCTGCTTGGTATGTTAAATCTGCTCAGAATCGCCACATGAGAAGTAAAAAGATGTCGCTCTTGAGCGGTTCCGTCGCTTACCCTTACCCTACTAGTCCCTAGATCAGAAGCGCCCGAGTCGATAATAATGATGATTTGCGTAGGCGGTTGGCAAAACAAAATGCCAGCGGTGAAATTAAAGGCTAGTTCCTGGAATAAATAAATGTGTGATATGTTTTTTTGTTTTTTGTTTTTTTGTTTTTTTTTACTGTACAAGTATATGTACCATACTTGATTTCCTCAGTTTATCGACTGAAAAATTCCTTTTCAAATTTTTGAAGCTGTTGTACTGAGCGGGTATCGTCACATCTCACCCAACATGACGATGCGTCGGGACGATGCGGCCGCTTAAATGTTTGGGCGCAGACGAATTCATTCATTTAGTCTCGGTTCAATTTAATCATGGCGTGATGGCTGTAATGCTGAAAAACCTGTAATAATTCTAATTAATCAAATATAAAATAAACGGCAAACACAACACCACGTGTGTACTTGTATATCCGCCAGTGGTTGACTGGGCTCCAGCCAACTTGATCAACAAATCTCAGAGCATGTGCGTGTCCTGAGTTCACCGAAGTTACGCGAAAGTATTACTCTTGGTTTAAGAATTTAAACGTAGTGTGATGGAAGTAATGCTGGATTTAAGACCTTTAACAATTTTAATATAATCGAATATAAAATAAACGGCAACACAGCACCACTTGTATGTCTGTGTTTTGCTACTCGACAAATGTGAGACCACAGATCACTCCGGAGTTTACCGAAGTTCCGCGAAGTAGTTTGTACCCGAATGCAAACTAAAAATGGGGGATTCAAGTGTGCCCTTGCAAGGGGGCTTGCGAGATACCAGGGGCGTATTATGTCTCCAGGTGCAACGGGGGGACATATTGTTTTGGCGTCTGTTTCTTCTTCTTCTTCTTCTTCTTCTTCTTCTTCTTCTTCTTCTTCTTCTTCTTCTTCTTCTTCTTCTTCTTCTTCTTCAACACATTGTTGTGTGCGTTGCGGACGCGATAACTCGAGAAAGATTTGACTTGGGAAGTTGAATTTTTTTGTCAAGGTGTTCCTATATAAAATCTTGCTTGGGATTGCAGACGGGTGACCTTGACTCATTTTTTGAGGTCAGAACGACATGTCATGTAAAATTGACGCGGACGCAATAACTCCGCAATGATTTGACTTAAGAGGTTGAAATTTTGCATGATTATGTACCAGATTATGAACTTGGTTCAGGTTATAGATGGGTGGCCTTGACCTATTTTCGAGGTCACATGGCCACTTTTAAAAATCATTGCAGATTCAGTCGAGAAAGATTTGACTTAAAGAGGTTGATATTTTGTGTGATTATGTTTCTGTGTAAAATTTATGTAAGATTTTGCTTGTAACTGCAGATGTATGACCTTGACCTATTTTCCAAGGTCACGTGGGCATGTCATGTAAAACTGACGCGGACGCAATAACTCCTCAAGGATTTGACTGAAGAGGTGGAAATTTTGCATGATTATGTACCGTAATATGAACTAGGTTGGGAATGTTGATGGGTGACCTTGACCTATTTTCAAGGTCACGTGGCCACTTTTAAAAATCATTGCAGATGCACTCGAGAAAGATGTGTCTTAAAGAGGTTGACATTTTGTGTGATTATGTTTCTATGTCAGACTTTTGTAGGACCTTGCTTGTAACTGCAAATGTATGACCTTGACCTATTTTCAAGGTCACGTGGGCATTTCGTTAAAAATCAACGTTTTGAAATGTCAATAAAGAGTGTACCTTCACCATATCTGTAGATCATTGGAATCGATATGCCTATATATAAAAATAAGGGTGACCATAGTAAGGGCGCATGGGGAGACATTTGATTTTTTGTTGAAAAATCAGCCTGTTCTAGTTTTACTTGATTTCTTACGAAATTCTAACAATGAACCCGACATAACTGAGCTTGCAGATTAAGGTCAAGATAGTAAGTAATGTATTTAGAATATTTTTGCGACTGTTCAGTTGTTTTTGTGCAAAACAAAGGCTCGGCAGTAGACGGCACCGCATGCACAAGGTGCCGGCCAGCTAAACTTCAACGCCAAAAAAGAGAACCTGGCATGTTCCAAGTTGCAATGCACTTCAAATCAATCCCGATTATTTGAAACAAAGTTTGAAACACAGGTGAATTACGATACTTGAATGAATGACAGTTACATTTTCGTCGTATATGATGGCAAAACATCAGGATTTGTCAATGTTGGACACTTTGGAGTCTCCTCAAAAAGCGGTAGTTTGCGGTGTGTTTTGCCAAATTTTCCCGGTCGGTGGTCGCTCACGACAGTACATTTAACATTAGAAAAACATCCGTAATTATACATGCAATAAAGCATGTAACATTCAAAATATGTGTTTGTCTCATCCAAGGGGTAATGCATGACGAAGAAAGTGCGGGAGTTGAAAAAAAAAAAAAAAGAAACACTTCAGTTGAACCTGAACATATAGAGTTGGACATGTTGTGCATGAGTTGGGCAATGTTAAGTTCATCCCCAACATGCCCGGTGGGCATGTTGATAAAAAAGTTGTATTCTAGCCCTGCATACCACAGTCTGCACAAAACAGGATATCGGACTTTTCTCAGGCTAAAATGAATCCTACTTTCACTGTATCCAAACAGATTGCTGAAAGGCTTTGAGAGTTATTAACAAACATCTACGACCATTGACAATAGCCTTCGGCGAGGGATTCCTGGATTATGGCCCCGGCTGTAAATCCAAGGTTGGTGTCACAAATTTTACCAAATATATACACATGATTGTGCACTTTCTGTCACAGTCATAGTCAAAAGGAACTATGATGTCGTTAAAGCTCTTGATGCTTTGCTTGATTATAACGGTAAAAAAATATGTACATTGGCAATATCAAGAGGCTTTTATGTGTATATTCCGGTCCTCTTTTGCGACGTGCAGTTTGCTTTCATTTTTGCATGTGCATATTTGCCTCAACAAAGCAAGAAAACCTCTTTTTTTCAGGTATTTTGTACCAACATACCGAACGATAGTGGACACCTTGAAAACCATGTACGCTTCAAAAAAATGTTCAGTTGAGGCTATGTTATCCATTATGCAACTTGCTTCCCTAATAATTGATGGGCGGACGTCTGTTGGTAATGACAATTACAAAGGTGTACCTGTGCATGCTTTAAACAGCCAATGGGGCCCCCGGCAGGGCTAGAATTTAACTTTTTTTACCAACATGCCCACCGGGCATGTTGGAGATGAACTCAACATGCCCAACCCATGCACAACATGCCCAACTTTGTATGTCTAGGTTCAACTGAAGCGTTTTATTTTTCACCTCCCGAAAATTCTTCATCAAGCCTTACCCCTTGAATGAGACAAACACATATTTTGATTGTTACATGCTTTATTACATGCATAATTACGGATGTAATGGAGTCCGGTTTGGTTGTCTGGATTTTACTTGTATGACCAAGAGCCATAATGCTGGTAATCTGGCTGATACAATGACTGGTATTCTGCAGAGGTGGGGACTTCATGATCACGAAAATCTTGTAATTGTCACAGACAAGGCGGCAAACATGAAGCAGGAAGTGCGCAGTATGAATAAAACAAACCTTCCTTGTTTCGTTCACAGCTTTCAAATCAGCGTTAAGTCAGGACGCAGCTTGTGAGAGGTGTCGGAGGTTTTCGAATGCGCCTAAAGAATTGTGTTGTCATTTCAAACATTGGGAGTTCGTATGTGATTCAAAAATCTAGATGTGTTCAGATTGTGTTATTTTAAGAGTAATTTGGTGCCACACACGGACAGTAGCAGGAATATTATACTGTCATACACAGTTGTACTTGCGCGATATTTTGCCAAAATCTTGCATTGTAAGTATTTATACTTTGTAAACCCAAAGTTGTTTTCCAAATATAATCCAAATATTCGTCTACTTCACGATTTATATGAACATCTCGTCTCATTTCTTATAAAGTTTATTTGATTTCAATACATTTTCATTCTCTCTTTTTCTTTCTTTATTTTTTCTTTTTTCTCCCTCTCTTTCTTTCTTTCTTTCTTTCTTTCTTTCTTTCTTTCTTTCTTTCTTTCTTTCTTTCTTTCTTTCTTTCTTTCTTTCTTTCTTTCTTTCTTTCTTCTCTCTCTCTCTCTTTCTTTCTTTCTTTCTTTCTTTCTTTCTTTCTTTCTTTCTCTCTCTCTCTCAGGATTTTTTCCTAGAGAATAGAGAGTGATACAATTTTTGTACTTTGCAATTTTATTTACATTCAACCCACTGAAGAGAAACTTATGTTTACTTATATTCAACCCACTGAAGAGAAACTTATGAGAATGCCTTTGCTTGATATTATATAAACAGAAAGTTCGTCTTTCACTCCACCCTCTCCCCCAAAAGATAAAACAAAAAACAAACACAAAAACAAAAACAAAAACAAAAAACAAAAACACAAAAGAAACAAAAAAAAAAAAAAAAAACCCGAAAAGCAAACCGAAAACAAGAGAAAAAAAAAAAAAGAAAAAAAAGCGTAAGAACACCATTATAATACAACACTGGTGCTGCCTTCTCGCTGCTCAAAGTGTGACAGTGACATGCTGGGTCCATCACATTGTGCGGCACTATCGGTGACAGCTGTCCAACATCTGTCTGTCGTTAAACTAAGAACATGACGTTGCTTATTCATAAGAGAAGAAAGTAAAGTTGCAGAGATAAGCTCATAATGTATTTTCAACTTATAGGCGAACCTGGGCTTTGCCAAGACTAAATTTATGAATGACAATGTGGGACTTTCATGTTAGATGCAGCACTGTTTGGGCCCATATCATTCAGCAAGGCACTTTTCTTTTGCGTGGATGGACGCTTGTATTAAACACGGCAAAATACCTTGCTCTTCTCCAAAATAGCAACTTAGAATAAGATGTACTGTCTAAGAAGTCATAATCCTATGCTCTAAATGCTCACTGAACTTGGCATAAGAAGAAATCATTATCAACGATGAATAAGTGTTCTTTATTGCCATAAAAGTCCCTGATGTTATTGGTTTTCCATAAGTACGCCCCTATCATGGCGACTGAATGTCAACGCCGCCTAGTGACTGGGTTGAAGATTTTGGCGTATGCTACATATTGTTTGATTCAATATTTCCAGAGTCAAAACACAGCAGAAATGTTTGTCCTTGGAAATATATCACTGCTTCATCAATATACATTTTAACATGCAGCATTTGTTATTAACAGAAAATATGAGGGTCTGAAAGGTGAACTTCTACGTGCAAAATGAACGTATGCATGCATGAAAAGGTCTGTCGCCTGTGGGTTCTTATCCTCTTACATGTTGGTATTTGTAAGTATCACGGTCCAACACGTGAATGTTGGCTACATGCCGCTAAAAAGAGGGGGAGAGAGAGAGAGAGTCGCTATGGTTGTCCACTACAATGAATAACCAAGTGCCAAGCGGAGTTCTCCCTGAGAAGGTCCTTGGTTTAGTTCTGCTAAAGTATTTGCAACGAGCCAGGCAATCATCTCACATCGCGGGTAGAGCGCGTGTCTCACAGACCATTGTGTGACCGCAATTGCCACTGTGAAGAAAGATGTGGCGAATCCACTTGACTCCAATTTTTTTATGTTTCAAAAAGCTGTACTGTTGTACGTGTTTTCGTGTTGCAAGAAAATACGGATGATTTCTCTTGTTTTGAGACTATAGCATATCCCTATTGACGGCGTGCTGTAGTTAGTACAGCAGTTCGGTAAGGTCTGATAGCATGTCTTCAGGGTATAATCCAGCCTCTTTGGGCGCAAATTGCAATATGGGTGTTTTCATGGATTTTCACCAGTCACCGATGTTGGGGTTAAAATCCCGAAGGTTCCCAGAAATGAGACTTGGACACAATGATAAAATTACTAGAAAACAACATATGCCTTCACCGCCTTTTTATTGTAACATTATATGTATATTTCAATATTAGCACTTCAGCTTCACTGATAGATCTATATTTTCCTGGATGATAATTTCATGTGTTTGTGTTTAAAGCCAGTAAAACAAGATTAACCCTTTCCCCCTTGAATTAAGACTGAGTCAACAGCTTTCCTTAGCATGGGTTGGGCCCTAAGTGCCCAAACCATGCCAAGGAAAGATCTTGACCTGGGGCATGTGATCTTGATTAGTCTAATGTACATTTCTCAGTCAAATTGTTTTTCATAACTGTTGAAATTAGTTGAAAACACTCAAGCAGACGACATTTGACTGCCAGCCGGTTTTGGCCGGTTTAAGGGGGAAAGGGTTAAGCATGGCTGGCAAACAAGAAAAACTCATACGTTTGGTGTCTTGTGTGTCTAATGATAAAGATGTTGTGAAAAAAGTTCACATTAGATTTCCGAATTTTCCTTCAGTGGCACCTACTCTCTGTTGAAATGAAAACTGCCTAAATTAAAGTCTACTTCAAGAATTTCCAAATATATACTACTTGCACATTAGATTTTATACTGTTAGACTGGGCCAGCAAGTATGGAAATTCTGCACTTAAGTACCAGATTACTGTAACATATTGAGTTTTTTTCTGGTTCGGTGTCACAAGCCCACACTCTCTAGTGGGAATGGTATGATACAGAGATAATAAAATATAGAATAGTCAAAATGTTTGTCATCATTTTCTGCCTGCCTGTCTTTATTTCATGTACCGTGGAAATAAGAAAGGATTTGGCAGACAAACTCCGCATGACAAGAAACCTGAAGCAAGTGTTGTGATTATGATCCGTCTTTATAGCTGGAACGGCCCAAATCCTAATCAGTGAAAGGGAAATGTCAATTATTCATAATCTTGGAAACCACTAAATGGCGCCCTCATTAATACCACTAAATCATGGCGCTATAACTACCATTAAATCGTGTTATTGTCACTACCACTAAATCTTGGTCTTATCATTACCACTAAATCATGGCGCTACAACTACCATTAAATCGTGCTATTGTCATTACCACCAAATCGTGGTCTTATCACTGCCACTAAATCGTGGCCTTATCACTACCACTGAATCATGGCCTTATCACTACCAATAAATTGTGATCTTATTACTACCACCAAATCGTGATCTTATTACTACCACTAAATAGTGTCTGTATGACTACAATTAAATCGTGGTCTCATTACAACAATTATATCGTGGGCTTATTACTTCCACTAAATCTTGGCCTTATTATTATCCGTAAATAGTGGCCTTATTACTACCACTAAATCTTGGCCTTATTACTACCACTACTTCGTGGTCTTATTACTACCACCAAAGCGTGCCTTATTATTACCTCCCAATCGGGGCTTGATTGCTATTTCTTCGGCATAGAAACCTTACAATGCAGTCATTCAATGATGATGATAATAAGGATAACACAAAATTCTATTTGTCTCTGCTGATTACATTAAGTTGATTTAATCGTATTTTATTGATAAAATACATCAAAATTAACAAACCATATTATTATTTCATCAATTGAGAAAAACGGCAAAGCTCCTTTCAAATCTTTCTTGCGAGAAAAAACAACATAACTGGACAAAAGTCGGCGCATTCGCTAATAAGATGACAAACACAATGACGTAACATTTAGTGGGGCAATGTAATTTCATACGGTATTAGGTCTACAAATGTGTATCATGAGCTGCCAATGTAGCAGAATCCGAATGTGTTCGTTTAACCGTTAAGTCAACCTGTGCCTGCTGGTTTGAAGCGGTCAATTTTGAAAATAAACTCATGTACCGCTGAAAAAATCACAACATTAACTTCAAGTGAACATTCAGGGCAGTCGTATAAGCCTGTCTGCAATGTGAAAAAAAACATACAAGGAAATCGTAGTATGGAGAACTGATCGCTGAACACCATAAATAGGACAAATAAAGTAATGCTAAAATATCTTTACTGGATATACCTTAAACACATAAAGCTGAATGCTTCACACCAATTTAAAATAAGTGAGAATTTAATGGACTGGCACATTGAATTCATATAACAATTTGAAGTAGGACCAGCGTAAACCTTCTCAAACTTAGGATTATAAATCACAATATACACAATCACAAAACCACTTTTCCAGTACAGATTTACGTTATCCATTTGATGCAGGGTATTAAACTGATACTGTGTTTTTGAATGCAAATGATTGTAATGATATGGTGATGCTGCTTTCCATATCATTCGTCCGTTCGTTGTACCCATGGGACCAGATACATCAAAACTCAGCATAAGAAGCTGCTTTATGTTTCCCAATATATATCTGGTCTGCTGAACGTGTTCCGTATTAATAATCATTGTTACTTTGCTGTGGAAAAAAACACAGACGTATGTCTAAGTTCGCCCCTGGGAACGAGACTGCACTCATTCGTATGGTTTTTATCATTAATCGTTTTCACGGACAACTGTCTGAGTCGTATATTGCATCTTCTGTATCGCGTCCAAATTCTGATCTTGGCAGGTTCAAAAAAGGATATGGGCATAGTAAGCCTAGCTAGTACTATAGAATTAAACAACAGAGTACATTTCTCCATAGGCACGGGCTTGCGCAATTATTGAAGTAATCCCACTTTGCCAGCTATTTTGATTCTCAGGTTGCCAATTCTCAAAGACACAATTTTATCCACTCTGCGTTTAAACCAGCAGGTAGCTTCTTATTTGTAACCATATTGAGGTCTGAGATGTGTTGACTAATTCAAGCAGTGTAGTCCAGTTAGCTTATTCGCATTTTACACAAGATCACGAATATCTACCAAAAATAGCGAATGAAAGCCACCCTCACATTCGATCAAAAAGCTCCATCATGATGCATTGATTCCAATACAGGATGATACTAATTCCAAATGGTTTTACGCCCATTGCACCCGTCAATGATCGCATACTTAGAAAGGCTAATTACATTGTGGTGGCATTTGTGTGTCAGACGCGATTAGCAGCGTTCCTGGGGGAGCACCAAGCGCCCACAGCAGAAGGGGTGTAAGGGGGGTAGGGTTCAGTACGCTGGTACAGGTAATTATTATTCTAGAGTACGCAGTACGGAAAATAAAAATCTTTCAAAATTTTGGATAATACGAAGTACGTAAAATAAGAGGGCTTCCAGTACGCCAGTACGGTAAATAAAAGCCCCAGTACGCCAGTACAGGAAACCCCTTACCCACCCTCATAGCATACCGACATTTGAAAAGTGGACGTTTAAAAGGCAGCAAAGAATCTAAACAGGGATATATTATAAAGGAAAGGAATCACTTTTACACTCACGTTATATTCAAGCAGTAAAACGCTCGAATATGGACACGATGCCTCCAGAAAGGTCTTTTCTGACACATGCATTCACAATGAATTTGTAAAATCACACAATTCAGCAAGAAATGCAAAGTAACGACTGTCTGAAAGGCTGATGGGTGTTGACCGGTTTGCCAGGTTGTTTGCATGCAAATTTTTGTAATGAGAGTTGATACAAGCAGACGGTGAGAAAACGTTTGCTCTCCTCAGCAGTGAAATGTCCAATTATAAGATAATTGAACCGCATGGCCTTGAATATTTAGTGCCAATTATGATGGAATGTAATAAGTCGCAATAAGAATACGACTCCTGGAAAACTGACTAATGTTGGCACATCACCCCTCTGAACACAACGTCGCGTGCCGAGGGAGACCTAAAAAATTGCAAGGTTCAAACGGCTGCGCATGTTTGTCTGCTCCAGTTGTACGCGGGATTACGCTGATATGAAGAATCACATCATGAGGACGAAATATAATACGGAAGAATTTAGAGATCGGACCTGGAGAGGGCAAACAGCGAAGAAATGAGTATTTGTTATGCGCAAATGCTATGTTATGCGTAATTTTGCTTTCGAGTGATGATGGTATTTACATGTAAGTTGGGAATGGGCTCCTGTACACTGCACTCCACTTTGTAGTGATGATTATTTCGTGCAGGTTGAACATTGCATTTTTCTGTCAGAGAGTTTCCCGAAGCTAAAATGTCCCCTCCAAAACAATTATTTTGTATTGTCGTTGGCGTCTTAAGATCTCAACCGTTTGATACTGGCCTAGAAATATGTACCGGAAACGGACTCAAGCTGCATTTTCACAATGAAAAGGCAACACCACAGACAATAATGAAGCCATATCCA